>PVKS010005513.1:70409-84717 GCA_004027875.1 Aplodontia rufa | reverse complement strand
TGCAATAGATGAAACCCATAGTAGCTTATCTATGTGTTAGCATTACCCCTGGTTATCAAAGTTTATACACATTGATTGCTACAGTTTTGACAATGCTTCCCCCTCATCTGTATCCTGTATTGCAATATACTTCTAATAAATGTGGGGAAAAAAAAAGAAAATAAGTTTATGAACTAGAGTTATATGCATGTAATTGGACTTACCTCAAGAATAATAGAAAGGGGGAAATTGTTGGTAATATATACTCTAGGAATCTACTTACATAAATTAAAATTAAAATAATCTAAGATACAAGCAATTTACTGCTTAAGGATACTTTCATATATAATACCAGTATTAAAGAAAATGAAAACAATGATATACAAAATTCAGAGTCCTCATTTACTCTCCAGTGGAAAACAGTGGTATGTGATTGGAAAGGTAGTATCATTCTTTATCCTGAATTCAATGGTAATGGACTAGTTATTATTATCCATTAACTTTCAGACATTTTACATACTCTTTTGCATGTATAAATTTTCAACATTATAATAGTAAAGACTCGTATCAAAGAAATCTTTAATTTATTTGGGGAGGAAAAAGTGGTGGTTGGAAATCATCAACCCCAGCAAGGTGCTAGAAAGCTAGTCTCACAGTACAAGTGAATAATTATGAGTTGAATGAAAATAAAGTGCGGTGCTTGTTTTCTGAATGATAATAATAGTAATATATTCTAGTTCCCTCAGGATTACTTAACTGTGTGACTATAATTCATGATAATTTCATTTATTTTTGAACACACTATGTTTCTACTAGGAATATAAAAGAAGCAATTCTTGTTCCATATTTTTTTTTCTTCAGTGATTCTCTAGATGTAAGACCCATTTTGTGGTATCTTGATAATTAATATCAACTAAAACACCATGACTTTAACTAAGAAAGTTCATGATAATATGGACCAATTAATAGGATAATCAATTTATTACTGTTTATATTATCACAGAGAAAACCAATCAGAAAATATCTCCTGCATCTCTCCAGGGCTCTTAAGACATCAACTATGAGAGTTAAGGACTCTAATGGTAGGTTATTTTTTCACCTTGCTGAGACTTAGTCTTTTACCAAAATACTTTGTAATATTTTCTCTTTCCAATGGAGCTTGAGTAGTAAAAGGGAGCTCATGGACTTTAACTGGATTTTTCTCCTGGTGTTTCAAAAGATTGGTGTATGCTCAGTAATTATCTTGCTGTATGTAAACTACTCAAAGTGCACACAATGTTAATGTACGATCCATTACTATCTGGCCTGTTTTGAGTGCAAATGAAAGCCAGAAATGCCCAATCTTTAAATTAAAATCTGATTTTCACATAAAAATATTAAATTATTCTGAGCACAAAACCCTCACTTCATAGACCTGGCTTTCAAATCTACTTGCTAGGGCTATGAATATAGCTCAGTGGTCCAATGTGCATTTTGCATTGTGCATGGCCCTGGGTTTGATTCTCAGCACTGAAAAAAAGAAAAAGAAAAAAAATATATATATATACACACACACTTTTAATAAATGTAATAAAAATTGTTTTATATCCAAGAAATAGATTGAAAATGTGCTTATAAAATAATTTTTCTAACAAAAAATTAGATATATTTACATTGAACATTCATCAAGAAAATAAACACAGGACATATAGTACACACTGAGATTTCATGCTTTCTTCCTTATTACCAAAGAAAGGCTCAGGACAGTTGCCATCTTGGTTCATGAACCAGTTTTCCTCTCTACTAAACGAACTTGTTATGTTTTTTTTTTTCTTCTCTTCTTCTTCTTTTTTTTTTTTTTAAACAGGATCTCCCAAATGCTTTTCTCAGATTGCTTTCCTACTTCTTTCATTCACATTCCTTTAGTGGTTACCACTAAATATTGCAAGTATTAACTTGATGATTTCTAATACTTTTGCATCTGCCCATTTTTCTACATGTTGATCAACACTTCCAGTTAAAAACTATAATGATGACGCTGAATGTTCAACTCTTTGCACCTACATTGAATATATGTCCAATTCTTTTCAATTTTAATTCTGTTTTGACTCTCTTAATCTACACCTTTCATTCTTATTGCTACCAAGTTGAGTCTTAGTGGCTCAGCTGTGTCCTAGCTGTTTTCTGCTCCTTATTTCATTCAGTGGTCAACACTGCACTACAAATTGGGTTATTTTACATTGGTATAACAGATCTGTATAGTCTGAGAAATGAAGTTAATAAACATATTCAAGGTTAACTATTTAGTGGTGGAGCTAATACTCAAACTCAAGCTCAAGACATTGTTCTCTAAAGGTTAGTTTAGTAAGACAGTTATGTCTGGATTTGTTTCTTATTTTACTAATTACTAGCCAGATTATACACAAATATCTTGATATTACTGAGCTTCATTTTATTTATTGAGAAGATGTACAAAATATTACCTCTTAGTGTTTTGTGCCTATATATGAGGGGCAATTGCTCAGTATATATTAATATACTAAATAAATGCTATATTATGAAAGTTATAATGACTAATATGATTGTATGGTTGTTAATAGATTAACTGTCTCCTCAAAAACATGTCCCTGGGGCTGGAGAGGTAGTTCAGTGGTAGAGCACTTGCCTGGCATGTGCAAGAACCAGGTTTCAATCCCCAGTACCACATACACAACTACGTGGAGAGAAACAAAACCAGATGAAAAAATGTTGGAGACTGAGGCCAACATGACACCTGGCCGGATGTCAGAGAAAAGAATTAGTGGTAAACAACTCTGTAAGAGGCTCAGCTGGCTTGTATCTTCCCTAGTAATTAGCAGACTGCCTGACCGCATGACTAAGCTATTTGGCCGCTCATTTGTTACAATTGGTTGAATATGTTTGCACTGTGTCCCTATGAGTTGTTGTAACAAATAAATACCGCATGTACGGAGACAGAGAGGTAGATGACTCTACTGAGACGAGACGCTCCCATGCATGCTGCAGAAACAGGGAAACTAGTAAGGAGAGAAGAAGAAAAGCCTTGGCAGTAGAAACAAGGACTTCAGAGAGAGGAGATGTAAAAGCCTTGACTCTAAAAGAGAAAGTTGTAAAAGCCTCTAGTGAGAGGAGATTTAAAGGCCTCTAGTGAGAGGGAAGAATAAAGCACTTGGCCTCCAGAGAGAGGGAGGAAATAAAGTGTTGGAGAACTCAGGACCAGTGGTTCTACTTCATTCCCAGTCAACCGCCAATTAAGAGCTCTCAGGTTCCTGCCAGCTGGGACCAGACAAAAAAATAAAAAACAACTCTCTCTTTCTCTTGCTCTCTCTCTTAAAAAAATGTCCCTGGTTCAAAGATGTTTTTTTAAAATCTCAACTGTTGAAGTTTGGCATGAAGTCTTCTCCCAAAGCTCCTGCAGGAAGTGAAGTGAACAGATTATGAGACCTGTAACTTCATCAGTGGATTAACCCTTTGTTGGTATAATAATTTGAATGGATTACTAAGTGATAACTATAGGCAGTTGTGGCATGGCTGAAGGTGGTGAGTGACTCAGGGCTTGACTTGAGGATTATATTATTTTCCCCTACCTCTTCCCACTCTCTCTCTACTTCTCTGGAATTATTCCTCTGAGACTTTGCCATGGTGTTCTGCCTCACCCTCAGACCCAAACCAATGGAATTTGCTGACCATGGACTGAGACCTCTGAAACTGTGAACACCAAATAAACTTTTCCTCCTCTAAATTGTTCTTGTGAGGTATTTTGGTCACAGTGATGGGAACCTAGTTAACACACCAAATCTCATCATGTCACTTTCTAGTTTAAAAGTCTTCAGCAACTCAAATGGTACTTTATTTTCAACAAAACTAAAAACGAACCTCCTAAAACCTGTTAGGAATTCTGTAACCTGGCCATAACCAACATGTATAGCAGTTATTCCCACTACTTAAACACCTTATCATATCCTCCATCAACACAGGCAATTTACAATTCTTAAAAAGACCCTGATATCTTCAGCCAAGTTTTAGCTCATTCACTGACCCCCAAAAAAAAACAATCCCCAAACTCAGATTACCAGTGCTCTGTCCAGCCATCACAGTGGACTCAAATGCCACCTCCTTCATTCCTTCATGAAGCTTTCTGTAGTCCTTGTCACCCTGCTTTTATTCCTGTTGTCTTAAATAATTTTATCATAGCATATACTGTATTTGCCTTGTAATGTAGATCCTGGAGAATAGGTTATACCTAATCTACCCTAATAAGGCACTGAATATTTTACATATTTGTGTAAATTCTATAACTAAGACTGATATGCAAAGTCCCCAGAGAGTAAAAAATGATTTGAGTATGAAATTAAATTATATTGTTAATATGTGAAATACAAATGTTTGTGGTTGAATGCCCAATTTGGTGGAAGTAATTTTGGTATATATTTTCTCACCTTTTTATTCTTACTAAAAGTGAATTTTTAAATGAATTTTTGCATTTTTTTAAGAGAGAAAGACAGTGAGAGAGAGAGAGAGAGAGACAAAGAGAATCCATTTTTAGTGAGTTTTTCACATGGCTTTCATTGCTCTGACACTTAGTTGTGTACATGGGTCCTGGGGTTTGAACTCATGTCCTTGCACATGCGAGGCAAGCACCGTAACAGCCGAGCTACTGCTCCAGGCCAATTTTGGCAAATTTTTAGTGGAGAAAGAATATACTTGCTTCCATAACAGAACCTTTTTTGGAACCAATTCTTCATATTTCTCTTGACAGAGTTATATATGCCACATGAATGTGCCACATGAATGTGCCACATGAATGAAGTCATAAGCAAAAAAAAAAAATTAGACTCTTACATTGAGATTTTAACTAAAAGAAAGAAAATCTTGATTAAATATATTCTTTAAGTTAACTGTCATCTTCTGAGCAAGTTTGAGGTTATCTGAGATCACTACCAACTTTGCCAAAATATTTGAAAGGAAATATATTTGAAAGGAAATTTCTCTTTTGAGCTAAGTCAAATTCTATACTAAAAGACTTTAATTGATACAATGCTTATCTCTGTGTTTATGTGGAAAATGAAACAATTCTTATTATGAAACTTTAATAGTACCTGCTTTTTTCCTTGAGTCATTGGAACATTTTCACATACTGTATCTAATTCTCAATGCAATCCCTTCGTGATAAGAGAGATATAAGGAGTGCTAGATCAGGATGCTGGGGCTGAGATTTCAAGCGAGCTTTACTGATGTCTTGCCTGCACAGGGTTGTTGCAATGACAGAACTTCTGCTCTCTAGATTTGTTGTCAAATGCTCTGTGCTGAACTCCACATTGTCCCATGTCAACTCTCAACCTCCCATTGGACTAAGCCACTGTCTTCTGTGCTTTTTCTCAGGACAGAGATACCTGCCTATAAACCTGAATCTAGAGGCTTGGTATTATTGACAGATATCTTTGATAAATGTTGATTTATCAGCCAAGACTACTGCCTAGTTCTTGTATTACACTTGCCCACTACATACCAGGGCACCTGCATACAATCTGTGAAAGAAATTCTAGGTGCTCTTTGCTTAACTGCCTGGCTGGCTCATCTACCCAACCCCTAAGTCTAGGATCTTCTACATTGCTAACATGCACTGCTAAACATCAAGTTTAGATTCCATCAACCACATACAAATCTTTCATTTTCAAGTATACTTTTCATAATAATGAAGTCAGAGATATGGGAGAATTTAAAAATATGCTTTTCTACCAATTTTCAAAATATAAAAATTCTGTTTTAATTATAATGGTAAAAATGTAGAAAATGAATCGTTGTGATTATCAATATAATCTCTCATCTTGTATATTTATGTTCGTGGCATATTTCCTATTTTCTTAGATAATAGCCTTAGAACTCAAGATTTTTTTTCCTTTCTCCATTAAGCCTAATTCAAATGAGTAAGCCAGGCTTTTAAAATCTATTTATTTATTTATTTTTTTATTTTTTTAAAGAAAGAGGGACAGAGAGAGAGAAAGAGAATCAACTTTATTTAGTTTTTCATGTGGCTTTTGTTATTCTGACACTTTGTTGAGTATGTGGTGCTGGGGTTCGGAACTGCATATTTGCACATGCCAGGCAAGCACAATAACTGCTTAGCTATCGCTCTAGCCCAGTAACCCAGGTTTATTTTTTTTGTAAATTTGTTTTCTTTCTCATTCATAACAACCTGTTCCTTGTTTATTGTCCTAATTCCTGCAACACTTTTGAATTAGAATTTTCTTTCTATATTTACATTACCAATAGAGTGAACTTTCTCAGATATCTTTATCATATCAGTTCCTTGTTTAAAAATGAGGGGAAGCTTTCAAATGAATTGTAACTGACCAAAACATTTCTGCTTGTATTTCAACATCTTCTACTGTCTTTGTATTTTTCAACTTAACATCTTTGCTTTAATTATCAAATTTGCACAATTTATTACATTTCCCCTTTACATCTTCCAACATGCAGTATTAAATTCAGGAAACTCATTTTCAAACAAATGCATGAAAAATTCAAGTTATGATATTGCTACATTGCTTGCATCTAGATCAAGTATTAATGTTGGAATAGATCCACATCCATTAAAAGATTTACTTGATGGAGGATCAAACCAATGAGCCTAAAAGCCACTTATTTTTGAGCTCTAAGTTTATAACACAGATTGTTTTCAACTTTTGTTCCACACTTAAAATATACAAATTATCTGTTTTGAGATAAGCTCAAAACTATCCTCAAACTACTTTTTCTTTCAGGTAGTAAGTCAATTGTCCTGCAACTAATTTAATCTGCACTCAATAGTTGATGGACAGTATAATAGTCAATTAAATATTTCAAAAAAAATTTTTTTAAGAGACAGGGACAGTGAGAGAGACAGAGAAAGAGAGAAACAACTTTATTTAGTTTTTCACATGGCCTTTGTTGTTACAACACTTAGTTGTGTACGTGGTGCTAGGGTTTGAACCCGGGTCCTCATGATTGCCAGGCAAGCACCAAAACTGCTGAGCCACCGCTCCAGCCCCCAAAATTTCTTGTCTAAGGTTGCTTTTACATACTTTGGGACATAATTAAATGTACAAGAAAAAGCATTTCACCATTTAATTTCACTCATGTAAGTGAAGATGCTAAGGGAGAGATTAGGAGCTAAGGTCAAAAAGAAATCACCATCTACTAGGGCATGTGTCACATTGTCAAAAGAATTAGAACTTGAGATATCTTTTTAAATGTTTTTTCATTTTAATTATTTCAGTACATGAATGTAATGTGTTATCTAATCAATCAGGGTAAATAAAATTTTCGTTTCCTTATCATTTCTTTATACTTTGAGCCTTACAGCTTCTCTCTTCTAGGTGATCATATAACATACAATAGGCCTGGATTGCTGTAGAACACCAGAACTTCCTGCTATATAATTGCATTTTGGTGCCCTTTATCCAACTTCTCATTATTCATTCTCCCTGCTACTGTTCCTGGGCTCTAGTAATCATTACTGTCTTCTACTTTGATATATCTATTGAAATATAAGTACATTTTATTGAAAGCATGGAAACTGAGAAAATTAGTCAAGTTAGAAATAAGAAAATCATAATTGAGCAATAGACAATGGACAAGTCTAACAGAAACAATGCACTGAGAAGTAGTAAGAATGGATGTTAAAAAGGTAAGTCTGAGGTGGATTGTAGAGGTCCTTGAAATAAGAGATTTCATTTTCTTAAGTAGACAGAGTCTTCTACTTTTATATACAGTAGATTTTCAATGAATAAATAGATCTGTTTTCTCAAAGACATGTGAGAATATTAACTAACAGTTGTAGATGGGCAAACAAAGAGAATTGACTAGAGTCCCCAAATTATTGCTAACATAAAAAATAAATCAGATTTTGATGCCCTGTGAAAGCTTACTTTCACTATTTCCATATTTTCCAAAATGCTAATGGGAAACATTCTAAGAGAAATATGAAAAAATGTGTATAACTTCTTAATTTTACTCAACTTCTAAGATCATACTAAATATTATAATCAAGGGTGAGAGACTGTCCATAAAAGTCAGGAGAGTTGGCTGTGAGAAGAATTTAAAAAATAGATTTTCAATAATCAAGATGGCCTTTTTTATTTTATCTTTCCCTAAGAATCCATTATTGCTCAACTGATATTGCTTTTCAAATGAACATTATAAAATCACAGAATTAAAACCATTATGAAAACAGGAAGTGTTTTCAAATCAGTAACTTCGAATGTGCAGACATCACCTTCAATAGCCTGAGGTCATCTTGCTAATACATGAGATTCAAATGTATAGGAAGTGCACTGTGATTGCCTTGCAGACCATATAGATATATTACCTGGTCAAAAATATGACCATATTTCTGATTCACTGATAAATACCACTAAATTCTAGGTGGTTACGTATATAAGTAATCTTTTTCTCATCATCTTGAGTGTTTAGGTACAAAATGAAATTTTGTCACAATCAGATGATAATTATGAACACTGATTTTGCTTGTCTTATTAAAAGGATGTATTAATTTCTATCTCGTGACTTTGTTTGAGGGAGGCATGATAAAATGAGATATGGCATGAAGGGTTCTACAAAGAAAGTAGATGCATATATAGGTAGGTTAAGTGAAGCAGACCTACATAGTAGAAAGAATGGGTTTCCAAGTTCAGTTAGGAAAACTCACATCCTGCTCATGACATCAGAATGCTGTGCCTTAAAAATGTAGTCATTAATAGTAAGATCCAAAAATTCAGCCTCAATGTAAGAATTGGGCTTAAATGCAAATATGCTAATATGTGTGTACATCTGTGCATTGTGCTTTGATAATGTAAAGTGGTACCGTGGAGACTGGTTTACGACTATATTTATTGCTAAATTCTCTGTTATTCTAGTCTAATTGTGAGAGTGCTGCAGGCAGAGTCTAATCACAAACATAACCAATCATCACTATCCATAGCACTCCTCTTTCCCTCAATTGTTCTATTAAGGATCAGAACATCTGTCCTCTGTTTCAGAATAACATGAAAAAATATCAGTAGCTATGCAATGTAATACCCTTGCTCTAGAAAATAGGTGTAGAATACAAAGAGGGGTTGGACTTAGCCTAATGCTTGATCAAATGTGATATTATCAGAAAAGGGACATAAGAATGAAGAACATGAGGCCATGTACAACTTTTCTGCACATATTTTAAAATTCTTTCCCGCAAAAAATCATATTTATCCAAACAATAAAATCAAAACAAAAATCAAATGCAAAAGTTATGATTAGTACATAAGTTCAGAATCATCTAATATTGTGATGGTGCAGTGTGAATCACTTATTTATGAAAGCTAAAAGAAAAAAACTATTAATAATAATGGCTAAAATACTTTGTCAAGAGATACATTAATCATTAAGGAAATGAAATTAAAACTATGATGAAATATCTGTCACTTTACCTTTGAAGAATGACTATTATTAAAAAGATGAAAGGTAACCAGGTATGGTGATACATGCCTGTAATATTAGTGGGTCAGGAAGCTGAGACAGGAGGATCACCCATTTGAAGCCAGCCTCAGCAACTTAGAGAGTTCCTAAGCAACTTAGTTAGATCCTGTCTCAAAATAAAAAGTAAAATAGGCCAGGGTTTTACCTCAGTAGTAAAGAGCTCCTTAGGTTCAGTATCCAGTACAAAAAAAAAAAAAAAAAAAAAAAGATCAAAGGTAACAAATGTTGGTGAGGATGTGGAAAAAAGGGAATGATCACACATGCTTGGTGGGAATGCAAATTGGTCTCCTGGCAAACATTATTAAAGTTCTTTAAAATTAAAAGTAGAGTTATTGCATGATCCAGAAATTCCATTACTGAATATATGTAACAGCAATTTAGATATCAATATATGAAGGGACATTTACACTCCCTTGCTCATTGCAGCAGTCTTCACAATTGCCAAGACATAGCATCAAATTAAGTATTCACTGATGGATGAATGAATAAAGAAAATGTGATATAAATACACAGAATGGAATATTATTTGTTTTTCTTTTAAGAAGGGATTTCTAGTCTTTCAAGAGCACAGATTTTGTTAATTGAAACAAGGTGGATATAGAAAGAGAAATGTTGCATCATATTTAGATGAGGCATTGTAAACCTTTGAATTTGTGGAAGTAGTGAGTAGAATGGTGGTTACCAGAGATTAGAGGGCCTGAAAGCAAAAAAATATTCATCACAGGATACAAAATTTCAGTTAGATGAGAAGGATAGATTCTGCTTTATTGCATAACATGGTCACTAATAGAGTTAGTTTTAACTTTTCTCATAAAAAATGGTCTGTAAGTAATGTTAACGTTAATTAGCTCAATTTAACCATTTTACAGATGTATACATGTATTAAACATCATGTTATATGTGATAAACACAGAATTTTTAGTTGTGAATTGAAAGAATAAAAAATAAATAAAAAAGGAATTTCTGAGTGTAGTAAAAAAATAAACAAAAGGTCAAAAGTATTTTTCTCAAAGTTAAATTAATTTATGTTGGGGCTGGAGTGGTGGCTCAGCGGTTTCGACGCTTGCCTGGCAAGCACGAGGACCCGGGTTCAAACCCCAGCACCATGCACACAGCTGAGTGTTGGAGCAACTAAGGCCATGTGAAAAACTAAATAAAGTTGTTTCTCCCTTTCTCTGTCTCTCAATCTCTCACTGTCCCTCTCTCTTTTAAAAAAATTAATTTATGTTTATGTACATTAAATATATACTATATTGCACATAGGTATATATGCGCTTGTGTGCATACACACAAGAACACATATTTATATACCCATCTTTTAACTCTCTCCTCATATGTAACTTTGCTCAAGTCTTTGTTAAGTTTCATTATTCTATTATATTCTTTGGAGTTATGCAACTTAAGTGATGTTTGCATAGTTTATGAGTGCTGGTGAATAGCTATTTATTTTCCTATGGAGAATAAGTACCATAGCTAGATTTGAGCTGGTTAATTTTGTTTTGTTATAAAGAACTTTTAAATTCATATTTTTCTTTAGACTGAAACTAAAAAACCCTGTCTTTTAGGATTTCTGTCTATGAACCAAGAACTCAAGGAATATTTTAAAGCCCATGACCTCTCCATAAATTTATGAATATAAACCTAAAATAGAAAGAATGTTTATATAAAAAAATCCAGATAGAATTCAACTGTTGACACTAACCCCTACGGAGCAATCCTAAATGAAACATTTGGGTCACAGTGAGGCAGCACTTCATTTGGTGGCACATATAAAACAGTTCACTGGTCCACATGTTCTTTGAAGAATTTTTAAAAGTGAATTTATTTTCTTGGTTTAGTCAGGTTGTCTAATAGTGGCCATAAAGTTTTAGGATGGGAAACAAAAAGCAATTATTTTGAAATAGTAACCAGATTTAATCTTTGGAAGATAAACAGCTTTATAACAGAAGACTAAAATAAAAAAGAAAATTGCAGCAATACTTGGTTCTTTTATAATCTAATTCATTTGTCCAATTATGTTTGCTAAATCCTTTACCTACAGAATGAATTCAGTTGTATATAGGATAAGATAGACCCAGGTGAAAGAGCATGTAAGAGTGTTGAAATGGGATTTCAAAGAGAGAACTTTTTTCTTTTTTTTAAAGCAGGGTCTCACTATGTTGCCCAAGGCTTTTTTAACTCAAACTCAGGGACACAACCAATCTTCCTACCTCAGCCTCTCAAGGAACGGAGACTAGGGACATGCACAACCACGCCCAGCTCCATATTTGGCATTTTATTTCTCTACTAGCAACCACGGGATGGATCTGTTAAGCAGTCAATTGACCATAACTTAGACAAGCTGCCTTTATAACACTGTCGGATTGCCCAATGTAATAGAATACATTTGTAGAAATAATAATGGGAGCTTCCTGAGGCCAAGACCCTCTAAAACTATCTTCTTCTTATCTCTATTTTCAGATGCATTGATGTTTCCTACAAGCAAACAATATGCTTGCTTGAAGTTACAGAATAGTCTTGGACTGATCTCACTTCTTATGCTTCAACCATCATGATAAAGTCCTACATAGACAGGGGGATCAGTTAAAAAATAGAAGTCTAAGACTCTATCCATCTCATATGGTAAAAAAAATAGGGTCTGTTCTGAGGAGTTCTAGATGGGGTGGGCAGAATATAACAAGAGGCAAGGAGATAAAGTTCAATTACTCTTTGGGATATTTTAGTTGGGTCCCCTTATGAAGCTTGTGTATGCAAGTTTGTGTATGGGGAATGCTTAAAGCTTAGTTCAACTTTTTTGGCTACCTGTTTTATTTCAAACCTACTGCATTTTAAATTTCAGCAAAGAAGAATCCAAAATATTCAAAATTCTATTTTATCAATACCACAGTTAGTGAATAAATTATGATGTTATTTATAAATTTTCTTACCTTCACATCTTGGACATTCATCCTTGTTCCCTCCTTCCCAACAAAGATATCATCAATGTCCACAAGGATGTACCTGTCCAAGGACAATGTCAGCCTCTTCCCTGACAAGAAGGAGATGGCATCTACGAAGATGAGCTTGTGCAACCAAAAGTTCAAGTTGTTGCCGAAAAGAACTCGCTGAATTCCATCATGAAGACCTAGGTCCTGAATTACTGTCGCATAGAGTATTTTGCTGGATAAGGGTGAAGGGGACTTTTCTGTCTGTAATTCAGTTAAAAGGACAGGCTGGTAGGTTGAATGATTATATTGGAAAACAGTCCAATCTTCCCCAGGAAGAGGACCTTTCTCAACTTTGGGGGCTTTGGTAATATGCAGTAAAGGAGACTGAGGGTTGACAAAACAGTCCTTCAGAGCTAGATTATTGAAGAGGTTTAGTGGAAAGCCTTTCAGTTGTGTACTTGGTAAGATGTTCTCATTGGCTTTATGAAAACCAATTATACTAACACTGTATTCCACACAGTATTTTTCTAACAGCTCTCGGTTCCATGAGTCCATGCTGACATACTTCAGAATATTTTCATAAATAACTAATGTGTACTTCCCTTTGCCACTATCTGTAAGGGGAGGTATGTCTCCCTTTCCAGGGGCAATGACCATGTGGTACTGAAATCGGCTGGACTCCAAAATAGCTATGATATCTTGACCCAGTTGAGAATACTGGCTTTCCACAAAGAGGAGGATGATAGGTTCAGTTTTAGATGTATCAATAGGTTTCACTGTTTTCAGCTCCATTGACCGATAAGGTAAAATTTTGATGTCACCACATTCTGCTTCTGCAGTGGTTCCAATAAGCGTCATTTCCTGTTTGTAGCCAGAGTAGAGGAAATAGGCAGAAATGATAATGCTCACCAAGCAGAATGTAGCTAAGAGAACAATCAATGTTCGAAAACTTCTCCGAAGCTTCACAACAAGATTCATTTTTTAAAACAATCCTTTGGAAGCTTTTTCCAACTTCTTTTATTAAAATGCCATAGTGAATAAGGTATGAGATGGTACAAATACCACTTCTCAAGAGTTCATGTAACCATTGCAAATCATGTAAAATATTTGAAGGGATCACAAATGAGTCAAAGCTGGAAAGCAATGGAGCAAGAGAGCAAAAGTTGAAGGGATTCTGAATATGTCCAAAACCAAGAATTGCTGCAGAATCCTCTGAGCATCATCTGAAAAAGAGGATTAAAAATAATAACCAAGACAAAAATAGGAAATTAAGTATTTATACTTACAGATATGATTATATTAAAAATATACATTCAAAGATAGTATTAGTCTACTAAAATGTTAAAATATTAATAGCATGCTTATAATCTAGGATTTATTACTTAGAATATTGTAGATTTCTCTATATCCTCCAGAGAACACAACCCAAATATCCATATGTATATAAAAATACACATTGAGATTACTTTTCAACTAGTCATCTCAAAATAGAAAAAGGAAAGTAAACGATTTAAAATGTTAGTGACTTGTCGAGTGCTGGGGCCATATGAAAAGCTAAAAAAAAATCGATTCTGGTTCTCTCTCTCTCTCACTGTCCTTCTTTCTTTAAAAAAAATGCGCGCACACACACATACATATATACATATATATATATATAATGTGTGTGTATTTTGTGGTAGAATGACAAAACAAATCAATGGAGCTGGGGAGACAGCTTAGTGATAGTGTTTGCCTAGCATATGCAAGGTCCTGGGTTTGATTCCCAGTACATATACACAACATATTTTATGCTTTCATGACATACCTGATTTTTTCTTATTTTTTCATGTATCCAGGCTAAATAGTTTGTCTATAAGTTTTGTCAAATTGTTGCAAAGCTCAAAAAAAATCCATCTAAAAGTAGATTAGTG
>PVKS010005513.1:0-70309 GCA_004027875.1 Aplodontia rufa | reverse complement strand
CAAGTGACTGATTTTTGTCTTACATTTATAGCAAGTGTAAGTTTTTTTCCCTTTAATAATATATCTTTTATCTAGACTCACAGAAAGCCACAAGGTATAACAGCCCCAATAAGTATACAGAATTGCCTCTCTCCATTCCTAAAGGCAAAGTGAAAGAGAGGATATAGAAAAAAAAAAAAAAAAAAAGAAATGGGAACCAGCATTTTTAAATCCCTTTAATGAAACCAAGGCTAGGAAGCCAAGACCAGAAGTAAAACTTTGATTGTCTTTCTCAAAGCACCTTCTTAATTAGGCTTACTCCAGGAAACAGAATTAAAACTGAATTTTCCAGTGTTAATTTTTATTCAGCAATCACATGTTCTGTTTCTCTATCCTCCATGTTCAAAAGAAAAAGTAAGTAGAAAGCATTAATAAAAAAAATAAAAAACACACACAAGTTTCCCAAACTGCTTCATTACAAGTAGATAAAAGGTCCATTATTATTAGATCTTTTTCTTTGTATACATAAATGTGAATTTAGTAAATTGATTTCTACATAAATGTTCTTTATCCCCTCAAAACTGTTAGAGTGCTTAAAAACTTCCATTTTTCCAGTTTGCCAAACTAATGTTCCTAGAAAACCAACCCAAAGTAGTTCATGCTATCAATCTGTGCTAATACACTGTAGAGGTATGACTTGGACATACTACTTTTATTTTATGTTCTAAAATAATTTTTTCTTCATTAGTAATTTATACTTTAAAAAAATCAACAGTAGGTTGAAATATTGGTTAGATCTTGAGAAAATACTTTTAAACATTCTCTGAAGCTCACAATGTGGAGTTGCAAAATTTCTCCCTTACATTTTAAATATTTTGATTTGCAGATTCCAAATGTATAAATGTATCTGAATTTTTCCCTGTAAAATGCATTGTACCAATTTTAAAAATGTTCCCAGTGATTTCACATTCATTTTACAGGGGAAATTAATTCTGCATGTTGGAGACATACTAATACTCTGTTTCAAATGCAATTCTTTAAACGTAATTCTTTGCTTTCCCAAAGCCTTTCAAATGTTTCCAAAGTTTGTTCCCTTTGAATAAATCACATTGCATTTTACTAAAATAAAATGATATAGCAATAAAAAGACTTTGGTATGTTGTAAAATATTTGAGCCAATTATTTTGTACTTTTGTGTATGTTTGAAAATGTTTGTGAATAATATTGAAATATAAAAATTAAATTAAAATAAATTTTAAATATATGTATGTATATATGAGTGTATATATATGTGCATATATATGTGTGTGCTTTGGAATTTGTTATGGGGGATTATCTAATGTTATACTATATCCTTTCCTTGACTTTTGCAAGTTCATGTATGATTTAAAAGTCCACTTAAGCAAACACAGGAACAGCCCAAATGGCCCCGCAAAAGCAGACATCCATTTAATCCAGAAATGTTGCAAATTTTTTAGTGTTTTAAGAATGAATTTAATCAAAATATTTATAGAAAATGTAATTGTAGAAGTTAATACTTTATTAAAGCCTTACCTATTCTGATATAAAAATATGATATTTTGAATTATATCATCTTTTCAATACAAAAAGTATGAGATGCCAGTTCTGCATATTAGAACAGCTCCTCCTAATATGCAATAATGAAAGAGAAGGAAAAAGCATATGGGACCAGGCTCTGCCAACCCAAAGAATAAACAAAATTTAAATGTGACATTTATTCAACATTAACATGTTAAAATTAGAAGAATGATAGATACTTATTATCACAATAGTAGATAAGTGTGCTCTCAGCATGTGTGTGTTTTAACATAAGGATTTGTCCTTCCCATTCAAATTTCTTATTTCTCCTTCTTAATAAAATTGGCCTGTGGAGGGAGGTGAGGAATGCGGGATCCTAAAAGGCGATATACTTATGTTCTTCATCTGAGATTATAAGATGGTAAAGGACATTGTCTGGAATGCCAAAGAAGTAGTGTGATTCGTTTGTATCTTTTTTCTAGTGTCTTGCCCCTTAAAAAAGAAAAAGCAATAAAAGCAAGGCAGGGGGTGGGGCCAGCGCAATGTAAGTCTCTTCAGTTGCCTGTGGCAGTCAAATAAAACAAATGAGATCCTTTTCCAAAAAGATACATAGGTTAAATGAGTCAGATAAAATTAAGGACATTTAATTCAGGGTAATGATAAAGACATTTTAAAAACCTGCCCCAGAAATATAAAAAAAAACATGTGGCATGTGCTCTTAAGGACACCAAGGTAATATGCTAAAATTTTGATTTTACCTCAATCCAGTGCTCTGTTCAGAGTGAACCTGCAGCCAGTTAGCAGCAAACAGGAACATATAGGAAGTCTTTCTTTTCTTTATGCAGTGATGTCAGTCTTTTATCATAGAATGAAGTGTGGATTACTGAGTAAACTGCATGTATGAAAAAAATAATATTTCCTTAAGCAGCACACCAAGTAAGTTAAAGAGTCTTTGGTGCTAATTTTACGAATCAGACTTTCCAATATTATTGGAACATATTAATTATTTGGAGAAGGAGACTGCTATTTGTCACGACAACTTTTTCCAAAATGGGCTGCATGACCCCCTGTCCTTTGGTGAACAAAAGGAAGCAAGTTGCTGAGTTCTTTGTTTTTACTCGTGGTTTTATTTTGTTCTACCTTCTATCCTTCCAAGGGTCTTTCATCCCTCAGTAGTACTGGAATAAATATCTTCCATTATTTTCAGATTCCATTTGGTAAGGTTTCTAAATCATCGGAAATTTCTAGTCATTTTCTAGAAGAAGCAGGGAAGTTAATAAACCAAACTATTACAAGTACTATTTATTGTAGCTATTGTTGGGTTTTCTCCCTTTGGAAAGAGAAATTCAGATGAAATCTAGAGGCTGGAAATCACATTGAATACATGTGTAATTTATTGTTTTTAAAAAGTGGTCTAATTAGATTACCAAAGTTCAGCTGAAATTAAAAAACAAGACAAAACAAAACAAATCAGTAGCAACAATATTTGCCAGCATTTAACTACTTGCTAGTAGCTATGCTACATTCTTTGTTTTCATCATTCTCTTTACTTATTAGTCTATGTTTAAAAATGAGGAAATTGAGATTTAGAAGGTTTACAAAAGATAACAGAAAAAAACTACTAAATATTTGTGGTGCTGGTGTTCTATGTTCCACCAGTTGCCCTGTTGAGAAAAATCAACAATTAAGTTAGATGAAGCCATAAATTTATCAGTGAGCAAAACTAAATAATTTAATCAGAATATCAGCAAGTTTTATTTCAAGTGCATAAATTCAAACATTGAAAATAGGAATGCCTACCAAAAATACAGAAAATTGTAGAGGTGAATGGACCAATTCAAAAGAAGATGTTTATGAGTTGAGATGACCTAGGCGTTAGTGGCAATTTGATCAGTTTTGACTTTTCATGGTACTCTGGGGTAAAACACTTGATCAAGTACTTTGTTTCTACATATTTCATGAAATTGTTTGCTTTCAGGAATCTTACAAAGAATTAACTTATATTTGATATTAATGTTATTTTTGATCATGTGTTCTTGTGTATCATCAGTCACTTGGGGTGTCTTCCCAAAACCTTCAAAGAGATGCTGTATTTTTCAAATTACAAGTCACCAGCACACCAATAAAAATGAAATAGATCAGAATAGAAAAATTGACATACTTCAAGCACTGCAAGTTTTGTTTGTTAGTTGTGCTTATTACAGGTTATAATGTAAAATTATTTTTTTGTGCTGGGTCATGATCAAGAGTGTTTGAGAAACACTGCTCAAGAGGGGACAGCTAATTCAAATTACTTAACATGGTTTTAAGAATATTACAAATATCAGATAGGTTTTAGCCAAAGATCAATGTGCTTTCCTAATTCTGAGCAGTTTCTGAAAACACTGATATTTTATTGGTTAGAAGTTAGGCCTATCTATGTATTGGTTGATATCAACTGGTTGGGCTCCTTGGAAATTCCTTTTATTTTCCAGGCCACAATATATTCTGATATTACATTCAAGCCACAACCACACCTACATAAATCATGACATTTTTTAAAAAATGAAGGTAGCAAGTAATGAGTGACTATTACATTTAGTCAGAATCAAATTAGCATAATCTGCTGAAAAAATGAGCTTTTCTACTCCTGAAAATAACCAGTTGATTACCACCTAAACTTTTATATACTTCATATTTTCTTGATTTTAGTGATATAATATAAATTTATTTTAGTCTCTAAAGTGTATATTTTCACCAGTACAAGCTCCTAAAAGTGTCATTTCAAACATAATGATAACATCACCACCCCTATATTATACTGTAACATAATATTATAGTAGGCACATAGCTCTGAACTATCAGCTATGTTCACACTTCAAAAGATTACGAAGGCAACTCAGTAAATAGAAGAGTAAATGTCAGGCGATTTCTTTTATCTTGATTTCCTGCAGTTACTAAAATACCTATTTACCATTTTCTTAGGTCTTGCTTTCTAAAGCAGAGAAACAACACGATTTTTAAAAAAAAGAGTATTTTTATTAAAATCAAACTGCAAATATTGATGTATTCTCCTTGTTTATTAAAAAACAGGAATCTCAAGAATAAGGATACAACTATTTGGACATTCATTCTACTTTGTCATACAAAACTTAGGAGTCAAAATGCTAACTGCAGCCAAGTTGAGAGCTCTAGCAATCACTGCTTGAAACTTTTTATTTGTTTTTATAATTAAAATGTCATCAATGACTTTGATCTTTAACATTACTAAAATGATAATCATATCTCCAGAATGTTGGGACAAGATTATGCAGACAATTTTGGAATGCCTGTATCTGCCCTAATGGTTCCTGAAATCCAGACAATTCCCTTAGGACCTGGAGATGACTCTATGACAGATCTCTGCCATTCATCTCATTTTGCATAGGTGTGGGAATATTTACAGTGTGACATTCAAAATCAAATAAGAACCAGACAGGCTATCTAAACTTCTGCTCAGCTTTAGATTTGTTCCTGTTTTTTCCTTTATGTAAGAAGTAAAGCCGTTCATCCGGCATCCATTCAAGAAATAAATACATGAACGTTTATTGAGAGCCTACTATTGGCCACGTCAATCTGCAAATTCAATTGTGTCTCAAATCATCATAAAAAATCTAAGTTCTTGGGGGGCTGGAGCGGTGGCTCAGCGGTTTCAGCGCTTGCCTGGCAAGCATGAGGACCCGGGTTCAAACCCCAGCACCACGTACACAACTGAGTGTTGGAGCTACTAAGGCCATGTGAAAAACTAAATAAAGTTGTTTCTTTCTCTATCTCTCTCACTGTCCCTCTCTCTTTTTTAAAAAAAAATCTAAGTTCTTTTGTTTTAATCTCTTCATTTCTTCTCTTTATTAATTCTTTCTCTTTCATTTCCAGAAAGGCTTTTTTTTTTCTTTGTCAGTAGATGGGTTTAAAATTACTGATTTAAAGCTTGTGGTAATGAATTTCATATGAAGAGTGTGGGCATCAATCAATCTATGTAGCAACGCTTCCATTTCCTATGTCCATTTTTTGCTCTCCAAGTAAACAAATTATTTGGAAGCTATGAAAGCATGAATGAGGAATATGAGGAATACAATATTATGTACACCTCCTTTTTTAGATATAATCTTATTAGTACTTTTCTCTCAAAAGCAGGCTCTTTTTCTATAAATTTTCCCAGTTACAAATGTAATGTGAAAAATATTTTTAAAACTCATACCACTGTTATTTTCTTATCAAAATGTGTATTTATTTAATTCTATGAAATCAATGTGAAAACTTGAAAATCCAGAATTTTAAAAATAAAATGAACAATGCACATGTTTATTCTGGTCCTTACTCTATAGGTAATTTGCTTTATTCTCTTATTTTTTTTTCTTTAACCAGAGAATTGAACCCAGGGGCACTCAACTTCTGAGCCACATTCCAAGCCCTTTTATTTTTTTATTTTGAGAAAGGGTCTTGCTACGTTGCTTAGGGCCCCACTAAGTTGTTGAGGCTGACTTTGAACTTGTGATCCGCCTCAGCCTCCTAAGCTGCTGGGAATACAGGTATGAGCCACCACACACAGCTTCCCTCGCCTCTTCACTTAAAATTATGATCTAACTAGTTACAGTAAAAGGGAAATAATTAAGAAGTCCTACCATCCATCATTTATTTCCCATTTCAGTACAATATTTTGATGATTCCAGCAACATTCTAAGCCTGGTAACCTAGCTACCCAATAGTCTTACAAAGAAAACAGAAAATGAGGGTGACATGGACCAAATCACCTAGAAAGAGAAGCTGAATTCCTCCCACTAGTGTTTTCCAAACCTAAGGAAGTTTCACTGCACTTACTTGCTTCCTGACGGCATGGAAAACATGTATATCTTCTAATATTAATCTTTTCCTTTACTCCAACCTCTTCTTGAACTTTAACCTTTCACTCCTGGGGAAGCTTATCCAAAATTCAGATAATGATTTGTTGCTAATTGACCATAAATAGCACTCATGTGTATTTTGTTTGGTAATTGCCATGTTTTGCTATCTGCCTATCTTAGTGTATTGACTTGGGCCTGTTCCTATTGCAGTTTGAGACTCCAATATAATCTCTTAGCAAGTTCAACTCACCCCTAAAATTTCTCATCACACTCACCCCCACCTCAGATCCAAGGTTAAGACCTTTCTTTTCAAATTTAGAATCATGCTTTTTGGAAAAATTTTCTCTGGCAAAACTCTTTAATATTGTTATTATTCACTTCATATGTGAACCATTTGCAGTTCTGGAATGACCAGTATTGTGTCTTCTTTTTATATGCCTGCGCAGATTACTCATTTTTAGGAATTCAACTTAGGTAAAATCACCTTTGGAAAATTGTCCCAATCAAGCAGAAGAAGCTGTTTAATTTAGTGAGTATATCTCCATCATAGAGTCATCATACCACCTAGATCATGGTATAATTCAATTGACTAATTATCCATGGATTCCCATGAAGGCAGTAACTGTGATTTATTCAGAAGTAAATCATCAGTGTTTCTTAGATTGTCCTGGGCATTATGCAAAAACAAGAATATAAAATCAATAATATTCACATATTGCATATGTTCATCTTCTTTCTCTGTCTCAAGGTGTAACTTAAATGTATGCTACAGAAACTTGGAGGGTGGAAAATGGGCATGTAAGTCAGACCTTCAATTTTCTCATTGGAGAAATGAATACTGAGAAATGTTTATATTTCTATTTCCAATATGTATTGATCTCAGTAGATTTGGATGGATGCTCACCAAAAAAATTGATCATCTTTATCTTACTTTTTGTATATCATTTGAATCTTCTGTAAGAACCATGTACTATTTCTATAGAAAATCAAAAACAAAGTAAAAAATTTTAAAAACAAGTGAGTTGATGAAACCTCTTTGCTTCAAACTTTAAAATTCTGTAATTTTCATTCCATGACAGTCTTCTTCCATTTCCAAGGAATATGTTGACCTTATATTTTTTGTAATATCCTTACATTTTTTATTGAACTGATTTATGTGTCTTCCAAAGAAGACTGTGGGTATATTTTAACAGCCTATTCTAGACACTGAGTTTTTCATTTCACAATAAGCTACCTTCCTTTCCCTTCAGAATAACCCAAAACTATATTAGAAATACTATAAATCTATAATAATTTTGACTTAATTCTTAAAATTGATATGCCATGGTACAGTATTTATAATAGTTCAATTGAAACAATGATCTCAGAATTCAAACCTAAGTTTTTGAAATTTGGAAAACCAGTTGTGTCAATTTACCTCTAAGTTTACTTGTTGTAAGGTCATTATGATACATCAGTCGGTTCTGATGAGTCCAAATTTGTCCAATTTTATCTCTATATATGTATAAATACATATGAAAATCATTTTTTAAAAATACCAAAAGTTAAGTTTTGTTTACCACTGAGATAGGACCTGGCATTTCTGATCAACTTATGTTCAGAAAGTGGCAAACACACATCTATCCATTTGCCTGAGTTGATTTGCAGATGATTTTGTGTATTACAGGAAAAAAGGAAAAGCCAATAATATGGGACTGTTATTAATCAGACCTCCTTTTTCTCTACAGAATATAGAGATATGGAGAAATTGGGATTATATTAAGATTGGCATCTTTCCTCTGAATGTATATGTACTTATTTTTATTTTGTTTTATTTGAATAAGCATGCTAAATAAGATCTACCCTCTTAACTCATGCTAAGTTTACTTGTTATCCCAGAATTTATTTTTAAGTCTCAGTGTGTCCTTTGAACAATGATAAACATGTTGTCTTTCTATATCAATCATTAACTCTCTACTTATGTTATTTTCTAAAGAACTTTTTCTAAGAGACTTCTCATTGAATTCTTTATCTTGTATATAAGAGAAGGGAATATACTTTTTACTAGGCACTGAGTTTGGCTATGCAAGAATCACAAAACTGCTTTTGTTACTTGAGGGACCTATGCGCCACAGTTGGGTTTTTACTTTTTAATAATTTAGAAAATATATATTTAAAGCTACTTTTTTTTCAAGAATAAAAGTCAAAATAATTAAAAAACTAAGAAGCAATATATTGTAATTTATCTTACAAGAGTTATGTAATACCCAAAATTATAGTGAAAAATGATGTAATTAATGCTATGTAAAGGCAAAATATTAAAAGGAGATAATTTACTTTCAACCCTATCAGCATTGTTTATAGCACATGTCATAAAAATAGGTTAATAAATTGTTTGGCATGTATTTTTGTAAGGCTAGCTAATAATGACCTGTCAATTGGTAGATCATTTTCTTTTTCTTTCTTTTTTTTTTTGTCAAGGGGAAAATAAGATATTTGCTTTTTAAATTGCTATTTATTGCTAAGCCTTCTTTGGGTCTTCTAACCTTTTCAACACTAGAGGGAGATATATTCTTGCTTTTATTGTAAAACTAGACCCACAGCACCTGTGCTCCATTGACAGCTTACCAAACAAAAGAAAGTGCTTATTAGAAGAGTCTAGAGAGGGCAGGTAACCCAGCTTCAGGACAGTTATCATGCTATTGACATCAGTGAAAGATCAGTGAATCATAATGTTAAATTCCCGGTTATACCCGATTCCATACCAGATACAGTTTAGTTAATTCTCTTTCTCAAATTTGTAATAAACATTCAATTTAATATTGCTTGTGTGGCTCCCTGCTTCTGCAATTTTATGTCTGATTTCTTATATACTTCTTCAGTTTTCTTTTTTGCTATTGTGCACAAGAGAGGAATTGATGAAACCATAAGCTCTGTTTAATATATTGCTAATTTTTATGACTTTTTAAACATTAAATTTTTTCTTAAGGGGAACAAGGTATAATACCTATAACTTAAATATGTATAAAACCAACTTTGTCATATCTTGGTTCAAAATTACAATTTATCTAACATACATTTATTGATCTAACATTTATTTATTTTGTTTCTAAAGTAAATATTATAAATGCATTGTGAAATAGATTTTGTGAAATAGATTTATGATTAACATATATTTCTCTGTTTCTGTTATGTGACTATGTCTGCAATAATTTCATTTATCAAAAATACATGATAGTTAAATATTTTAATCAACAGCGTATGATAACTTTAGGAGTATAGAATTAATATTAAAATAATAGTAAAACATGTACAAAAGAGAAATGTGTATACTGTGATTTAGATTGTGTCTCAATTTACTCTATTTCTCAGTTATGAGGTAGAAATACAAAACAAAAGAACTATTTGAACCACAATTCATTATAATTTTCATTTATGGTGGCATTATGATTTTTTTGCAAAGGAGCCTTTCTATATACTAAATTCTACTGCTCTGGTTACATCTTAGCGTTGCAATATTATGTGTTTCCATTATAATTTATCATTTACCTGAGAATTTGTAAAAATGACTGTGCATATGCAGCTGCTTTGCAGATGATTTGAAAGATAATGTGTCATTAGGAGGTTATCCATGCAATGAAATATTCTCAAATTAATCATCTTAGTAAAATGCATAAATATATGAAAGACTTTTTTCTATTTGTTTTGAGTTTTTCTTCAAAGTTGCCTTCCCCAAATTAGTCATTAAAAATTTGTTTAAGCATTTTTAGGAACTAATAAGTCAATGTTCACTATCTGCCACAGAATTTGGCATAGACAAATATTGAGCAACATGGTAATATAAGATACAAAGTATAATTGGGATGCAAATGGTAAGGTAATTAAAAAAGCAATCCAGAAAATAATCCTTAATTAGATTTGGTCATTATTCCATCCAAGTTATGCTTAAGGTCACATACACACACACACCAACACACACACACACACACACACACATACATCATAAAAGTTTGGTTTAAAAAGTGACTATAAACTCATCTTGCACAGCCAGCTTTGCCAGTACTGTGATCTGTGCAGTTACTCAGCTCCAGCTGCTATTGGTAGATCTGGAGCAGGGATGTAAGTGAAGACACTTAGGCTACAGGGAACTTTGTCAGGACCCACTTCTGGAATACACTAGCTTCTGACTCCAAGTCGTGAGTGGTCTATCAAATTACGCATTTATTTATTTATGTAGTATCAGGGGTTGAACCCAGGGCTTCTTAACCATTGAGAACATCCCCAACCCTTTTTATTTTTTATTTTGAGATGGGGTCTTGCTAAGCTGCATAGGGCCTCAATAAGTTGCTGAGGCTGGATTTGAACTTGGGATCCTCTTGCCTCAGCCACTTAGCCATTGAGATTATAGCAGTGAACCATAAGGTCTGGCTGAAATTATATATTTTTAACTGGCATGTGTATAGCACAACTATGGGGACATGGAAAATAAGTATTTAATATTAGTATTTGAAATGGAAATTCATAAAATCATGAATTTCTCAAACACAGGGAGTTCTCGAGTTGCTGGATATAAGTAAAGGCAAAGCACACTAGCAACGCAAGTTAACCGAAGTGAACCTGGGTATAAAAAATAGTGAGAAAGCTTAAGGGGTTAAAAATAAAATCAAAGTCTAATACGTAAAAAATGTATAAAAGTGTGAAGGAAAAGAACAGAATACAACTTTTTCAAGAGTGCTGCATTTTCTGAGAAGAAGGTCATATTAATTCATTTCAGCTTCAGATATTGGTAAGTCAAATACAAGTGTTGTGGTTTCTAGTGAAATCAACAAACGCACACACACACACTTCACAATTAGTGGTGGGAAAAAATGAAATGAGAGAAAGATGCTCAACTAAAACAAAGACTACAGGAGAGAAAAGTAAACCTAGAACAAATAGGACTATTAAAACTCAAAATAAATATGTCTGTTTACGTTACTAATTATATTAAAAGTCATTGAACCAAGTGATTTTTTATAAAACAAAGACTGGCAGATTAACTTAAAAAAGACAAGTACATGCTTATTACAAATGACATAAAAGAATGTATGAAAGTAAATCTATGGAAAAAGATACCAGAAACATTCTAATGTAAAGGAAAGCTGATAAAGGTATATAGTAAAAGGAAAATTGGATTTGAAAGCAGGAAGAATTGCTGGAGATGCAGAAATCTTTTTATGACAATTGTTCATCAGGAAGACATTAAAATTCAAATTTGTATGCATCTAATATCACAGATTAAAATGTGTAAAGCAGAAACAGACAGAACTACAGAAGGCATTTATAGACTCCCAAACATAGTGGAAGAATTTATAACACCTCAAGAACTACTGAAAAACTGGATAGAACAGTATTAAGGATAAAAAGGACCTAAACAACAAAACTAACAAGTTTTATCTAAAAGACATTTTTAAAATATGACACTCAAAAGGTTTAAATTACATATTGAAATTGGAGAACTTTATAAAAATTGATCATACTATGCCCTAAAGCAAATACTAATAAATTTCAAAAACTAAACATTATATAGAGCATGTACTATAACATAATGGAATGTATCTGGAAAGGAATAACAAACTCAATAGAAAATTTCTATATATTTAAGAAACATTTTTAAAAACCAAATTTTAAATAATGTATGGGTCAAAGATATTTAGAACTTTATAATACTATACCTTAAAAGAGAGAAATCTAAAAATTAACAAGTTATTAATGCAAGCATCCATCTCAAGTAGCTTGGAAAAAAGCCATAAACTCAAAATAAAGATGGTAGGAGAAAAAAAATCAACAAAGATGAGATCAGGTAGAAAAATAGAAAAACAAAACCAAAAGCTCAGTCTTTTAAAAGGCTAATCAATTTGACAAAACTGTGCTAAGATTAAGACAAATGAGAGAAATCACACATAATTATAAAAATCAGAAAGAGCCAATAACTCTATTTACTTCAGACATTACAAAGATAAAAGAAAATTATTGATGAATTTATTTAAAAATTTAGTTTTAAATGTATTTATGCATATGAAGATCCTACAAAATGTATGTAGTTTTATGTAATTTTAAAGATTTAAAGAAGCCTCAAAATGAGTAAGCAAAATAAAATAACTTAAATAGTCATAAAATCTTGCATAAAGGAATCTGAAGTTATTGATGTCAAAAGAAAATTCCATCAAATCTTCAAAGAAAAAATAATTCCAACTACACACAATCTGTTTTCAGAGGAATGATAAAAGAGTAATAGCTGTCAACCTCATTTTTTGAGGCTAATATAATTTTGACAGCAAAAACTCATGGATCCAAAAATTGAATTGTGGTACATATATACCATGGAGTTTTACTCAGCAAGTAGAAACAATGATATTGCAGCCTTTGAAGGTAAATGGATGGCTATGGAAGAAATTATGCTGAGTGAAATCAGAACAACCCAGAGAACCAAGGGTCGAATGTCTTTACTCATCTGTGGAGGCTGGAGCTAGACCCTGGCCATTGAGAAAGGAGGTCTATTATGATGTGTTAAATCTGGATAAGGTGTAATGTCATACAACCTAAGGCATTTGTAGAGATGTATTGGGGAGGGGGGGAGGGATAAGAGTCGGTAATTGAGGGGGGTCTTTTGGGGGTAAATCTAATTTCCAGAATTTATATATATATATATTTGTATACAAATATATATATATACAAATATATATATATATAATTTCATTAGAAGCTTGATTGATTGTTCAACAAATAAATTTATAAAAACCCCATGGACGGTACAAAAAAAGGAAATTACACTCAATATATAATTGATAGAAGGTGTAAAATATTTAAGCAATATATTTACAAACTAAATTGCTATCTTTAGGAATGAAATGGTATGATAAAGTTGCAAGTGGCTACTAAGGATTGAATTGTGTCCCCTACAAATTCACATGTTAAGGTGTCAACTCCCAGTACCTCAGAATATGACCTTATTTGGTAATGTAGTTATTACAGATGCAATTAATTAAAATGAAGTCATACTGTAAGGTAAGCCCCTAATCCAATGGTTTTCTTATTAAAAGGAGAAATTTTCAGATAAGAACACTGGGAAAATTCCCATGTGAAGATTGAAATTATACTTCCACAAATCAAGGAACTGCTAGAAACCAGGAGAAAGGCCCGGGGCAGATCTCTTCCTAGCTTTGGAAGGCTTTTGTTGGCCCTTTGACCTCAGACCTCTAGGCTTCAGAACTGAGAAAATAAGTATCTGTTGTTTAATCCATGTGATTTGTGATGATTTGTTATGGCAAATACAGTAGCTGCAGATTGTGAGGTTGGTTGAATATTAGAAAAATCAATCGGTGCTACAATAGTGTGGCAAAGACAGCTAACTATATAGCAACTCTTGGAAATGCTATTTTCATTTTTTTTCTGGAACCTTTTCTAACCAGCTTACCCCTCACTACTTCATAAAAATTTCGCTATAGAAACATCAGTCAGAAACTCCACGTTGTGCAATACAGTTATAAATTCTCACTCATCTTACTTTGCTTATCAGCAGCAGTTGATACTACAGATTGTCCTTTCACCCACACAGAATCTGTCTTTACTTGCCTTTCCAAAAATCATACCTTTTTTCCTATGATTTCTTGGTCACATTTTCTAGTTTCTCCCTATCTTTTTATCCTCTTAAGTACAGAGTTCCCAAAAGCTTATTTCTTGAAACTCTTCTCTTTCCTGTTTCACTTCACTGGTGATCTTACATGATCTTATGGTTTTATTTACTTATTTATTTTGGGGTACGAGGGATTGAACTCAGGGGTGTTTAACCACTGAGTACATCCACAACCCTTTTATTAAAATAATTTTTTAAATTTTGAAATAGGGCCTCACTAAGTTTTTTAAGGCCTCCTTAAGTTGCTGAGGCTGGCTTTGAACTTGTGATCCTCCTACCTCAACCTCCCAAGTTTTTGGGATTAGAGGTGTGTACCACTGCACCTTGCATATCACAAGTTTAAAATACCATTGTCAATAAGCTGACTACAAAATTTACATATCCACCTAAATCTTTTATCAATTTTTGACACCAGGAATTGAATCCATGGGTACTTAACTACTGAGTCACATGCTCAACCCTTTATATTTTTCATTTTGAGACAGAAAATGGCCTTATGAGACTGCATATGGCCTTACCCAGTTGCTGTGTCTGACTTTGAACTTGTGATCCTTCTGCCTCAGCCTCCTGAGTCACTAGGATTACAGGTGTTAATTCCTATATTTTTATTCAACCACCTAATTGGTGTTTCCATTTGAAAATCTAATGAACATCTCAAATTTAAACAATATCATAATCTGATGGACTGATATTTTCCTTACACTTATATTGATTTCTCACACTTTTTCCCATTTTGGTAAATGGTAACTCCTTTATTTTGCTTAACACACATACACAGACACATATCTCTTGGGGTTGGTCTATATCTCTTGTCCTTCTCTCCCACAAGATTCATCAGACATCCACTTCATTGGCCTTATTAGTAAAATATATCTAAAATGTGAATATAATGCCTTTACAGTATCATCCTAGTCTGAATTAGCATAATTTCTCCACAGGATTTTTGAAATATCTTCTTAATTGATTTCTGCCCCAATCCTTACTCCATAGCAGTGTTTTTTTTTTTTTTCCTTCAGCACATTTTCCAGAGGTATCATTTTGTAATGTTTCTCCTCTGATCAACTTTCTATTACCCAAAGCAACTCCCGCTCCCCCCACAATTTCCCTCAAAGTGAAAGCCAAATTCATAGAGTGGTCTACACAGTTCCCACCTTAAATCCTGGCACTTCTTTTTACTGATTTTTCTCCAACTCACTAGTGGACTTCTTGGTTTTCCTTGCATACACTGTGTTCTTTTCACACCTATCCTGGGGGTTTCTGCCCTTGCTGTTTCTTTCTACCTAGAATGACTCTCTGTCATCTATCAACACATGTGTCCTCATTTCTTAGAGTCTCTTATCTGATGTAATATTCTCTGTATAGCTGTTTCTGACTGCCCAATGTAAAATGCAAACTCTCTTTTCAATATTTTTTCATCTGCTTAGTCTTAATTGCACATGTGTGTGATTTTAAGATCTATTTTACATATAAATCACTTTACTCTTAGACATTTCTTCCAATATAGTGTATGCTCTTTGAAGAAAGATTTTATTGTTTTGTTCATTTTTACTACCAGAGTTTACACTTCATCTTATATGGGAGTACAAAGCATCTTTACTGCATACTCAGGTGCAACTAACTGCATATTGAACATATTTGAAAATGAAATTCCAGAAAAATCCTGAGAGCAAAAATGAATGTTCTGTGCACATACGAATGAAGTGGTGTCTAGGCAAATACAGCTGTAGCCTCCTGCCATTTTACAGATTCTCAATTTGTCTCCAGTAGTTGTGGCTTGAGGATTCATTTTCTATGGAGTTAAGCCTGTAATAGTTATGTCTGTACTGAACATGCACAGACCTATTTTTTCTTATCACCATTTACTAAACAATATAACAACTATTTACATAGCATTTATATTGTATTAGGTATTTTAAATCCTATTGAGGTGATTTCAAATATATGGAAGCATGTGCATCATGTTTTGCAGGTATTATCTCATTTTATATAAAGAACTTGAACATCTATGGATTTTGGTATGTAGCAGGGTCTGAACTAACCCTTTGAAGGTAATGAGAGATAAAAGTGTAGAAAATAAAATTGAAAAGGTAGGTAGACATCAGAAGACAAAAAATGTATTTGAAATATTGAGTTCAAATTGCCTTAAAGATTTGAAAACTATTGAAATACTTTATTTTGAAGACCAGTATGATAAGTGTTATCCTTGAGGGACTAAGAAATATTGGTGCCATGATGAGGGTGTCTAGTTGAGAATTAAGTACAATAGTCCATATAAAGATTAAGAAAATGAAAATCAGAATTTTTATTGGTGCATTAAAATTGTACATAATATGGGATTTTCTATTCATGCAGGCATACAGGAAGTAGGAATTTTTAAAAAGGAAGCAGTTTATAATGGAGACCAAAATACCCACAGTAGCCAGTTTGATATTGAAGGAAAATGAAGTCAGAGGACTGACACTAACAAACTTCAAGACTTGGTAGACAGGCACAGTAATCAAGACATTGTAGTATAAAGTATCAGTAATCAAGACATTGTGGAAAAGAAGACAAGTAGATAAATAGAACAGCATGGTGAGTCCCAAAACAAAGCTATATAATCTGGCCAACTGATCTTTTGACAAAAGAGCAAAAGTAATTCAATGGAAAGTACAGTCATTTTAAAATATGGTGCTGGAAGAATGGAACATCCCTAAGCAAATAAACAGATAAACAAACAAGAACAACAAAAACAAATGGACACAAAGACCTTGTATGTTTTTCAAAAATTAACTCAAATGGATCATGGTTGATTTTAAAATGCAAAGCACACTTACCTAAATATAAACAAAGTGCAAAACTAAAACTCCTAGAAGATAACAGAAGAAAAATGAGATGAATTTGGGCTTGACCATAACTTTTTAGACATAACATCAAAGAATTAAACTGTGAAAGAAAGAGTTGATAATTCGGATTCCATTAAAACAACAAACTTTCATTCCAAAAGAAGCTGTCAATAGAAAGACAAAACAAAGTATGAATTGGAAGGAAGGATTTGCAGCAGTCATAGTTGGTAAAGGACTATTGTACAAAACGTGGAAAAGACTCTTAAAGTTCAACAGTAAGAAAATAATAGTCCAATTTAAAAAAGCATAGACTTAAATAGACACTCCATACAAGAAGATGTGAAGATGGCCAATAAGAATACGAGAAAATACTGCATGTCACATTTCATCATGGAATTGCAAATTAATATATCAAAGTGATACCACTACACAACTATTATAATGGCTAAACTCCAAAATACCAAAAACACCAAATGCTGGGAAGAATGTAGAGCAACAGGAATCTCATAAGATTGGGAAGACAGTTTGGATGTTTATTACAAAGTTAAACATCTTCTTATTCAGCAGTTATGGTAGCTGGGACTTAATCAAATGAGTTAAAAACTTACTCCCTTGGGGCTGCAGCACTGGCTCAGCAGTTACAGTGCTTCCCTGGCAAGAGCAAGGATTCGGGTTCGAGCCCCAGCACCACACACACAGCTAGGGTTCAGAGCAATGAAGACCAGGTGAAAAACTAAATAAAACTGATTTTGTCTCTCTCTCTCTCTCTCTCTCTCTCTCACTGTCCCTCTCTCTTAAAAAAATAAAAAAACTTACTCCCACACAAAAGCTTCATACAAAAGATACATAAACTTTGACACATCTGCATAATGGAATATTATTTAACTTTGGAAAATGATCTATCAATCCATAAAAACACATAGAAGAATATAAAATAAGTCTTACTAAGGGAAAGATGCTAATCTGAAAATGCTGCATGGTTTATGATTGTAGTTATGTGAAAACAGGCACAACTATGGAGACAGAGAAAAGATCAGTGGTTGTTAGGAGTTTGGGGAGGTGGGAGAGAAAGCAACGAGTAGAGAGAGGGGAACTCAGAGAACGTTTAGGGACTTGCGACTATTCTATTTACTATAATGATTGGTGCAAGGTCTTTGTCAGTACCCATGGAACACTCCACACCCAGATGAACCATGATGTGAACTATGGTCTTCCTGTAATAATGATGCGTCAATGTTCATTGATTGTAAGAGATGTTGGTGGCATAGGGGAGTGTTATGAATGTGCAGTGGGAAGTATCTATAGGAACTCTTTCTACCTTCTGCTCAATTTTTATGGGAATCTGAAAGTGTTCTAAAAATAAAGTCTATTAAAGAGAAGAGCAAGCTGATTCATGGCATTTATGTATAACATTCTGACTCTTATAAATTTGTAGCCCTATGTGGGTAGCCCAGTAGGACGCATTTAAGAAGCCCAGTTTGAGAGACACAATAATTTATTTAAAAGGAATTATATGCCTCACTCATATTTCTTAAACAACATTAAGTAGTTCCAATTTATATCACAAAATAACACTTCTAAATTGTCTATTTTAGCACTCTTCAATTTCTCTGTACCCCAAAGCTACTCTGAAAATCCTCCCATGACAACACTTCCTTTCTATTAAATGCTCACTCTTTCTTCTCTCCCTCCTCTCCTCTCTTTTCTAGGACCCTATTGTATTGATCAATGAACCTCACATTCAGAAAGCAAGATACCCCTTCCTCTAGGAAGAAATGGAAAGGGTGAATGGGTTACATTGAGTGTCAGAACGACTAGGTTATGAATACTCTCATGTGAATTATTTTTTGTCCTGTCACAACAGAAATATAAGTGTCATGATTTGATTGTTTGAATACAGAAAGGGGGAAATTTTATTAACCAAAGATTTACGGCTTTCACAGTCATTCAATCAATATTGACTGCATGCTTACCAAGCAGCAGGTGCATCTCTACCTGACAGCATCACTACTCTTCAGGAGCAATGGAAGTCTACCCTATGGCACATTTTAGTAAAAAGAATTACAGTGCATAAAGGTAAGGGTAACAATAAGGAAGGTACAAACATGTGAAAGCAGAAAAGATACATGAAGAGAAAATGAGCAGATTGCAATATTTCTGGAAAGTCTGTGAAATATTCAAAAGGAAATGTCCACAAAGCAGTGGAATACATAGGAATGAAACTTAAGGATTGTGCTGAAATCATAAGTTAAAAGGCAGAACAAGCATGATACTTAGGGCAGTAAGAAGTAGCGTGTATAGTAAAATCGCCCAAGCACACTATGGGAACCTTAGAAAGCAGCATGGCAGAAATGGGGGTGAGTAGAAGAGAGCCATGGAAGCTGAGAGCAAGGGATGCACACAGTTCTGGTCAAGTACTGTGCACTCTTTGAGTTAAGAAATGTATCTGAAGTTGACCTTGAGATTTTCAGTTAAGAGAACATCAGTGACCTTAGAAAAATCAGTGGAGTGGTGTCAAGGCAGTGACAGCAGGTGTATCTTCCTCTTAACTCTCACTGCCTCTTTTCTCAGCTTGCTTACTACCACTTCCTCCTCAAATCTCTTCATCTCTTGTTATTCTTAGAATTACAAAGGAGTATTCATTTTCTCTGATTTTTCTTTATATTCTATAAAATTCAAAGTGTAGCCAACTGCAATAAAATGATTCCCATAAACTGATAATTCCTTTGATTTAGCTCGATGATCATTATTTAAAAAACATTATTAAATTCAGTATTAATTTGCATCCTTATTAATGGTCTCAGTAGAAAATCATCGAAAGAGTTATCCATGCAACATAAAATCTCACTTGGCCTTTGTGTTAAGGCAGAAGTTTGTATGACACAGAAAAGCGGACGAAGACAGAATGTAGATATTTATTTATTGACCTATGAAGAAATAAAGGGCAGAGAAAAAGAATTTTGCCTAGTAATTAACACAGAAGACTAATTTCAAGAAATCATATGGGTCTTTATTAAAATATAGGTTATGAACTTAATGAAAATTTATATTAATTGGCTTTATGCTCTGTGAATTTAGTGTTTTATTAATAATATTGTAATTAAATTCATGAGTTACGATAGTATTTGGTGCCTTCTAGAAACAATATTTTAATAATTTAATTATTCTCTTTCTGAATTTAGATGAGTTAACATTTTATCATTATAAATAGAATTATTTGATTCAAAAGAACTGAAGATCATCTCTTTTAAAATAGATTTCAACCACTTCTCTACTACTGACTTTCTTACTTAGAGACATGTAAAGTCATCAATACATAGATACCCAGTGAAAATTTTTATCATTTTGGAGCAAGATAGTTGGAAACTATTATCTGGTTCATAGGAAGTTCTAGCAAGATTTCCTTTCATTATGTTATGTCACCATAAAGAAACTATTTGTGTGACATTCTAAACTACTGACTTTGACGTGCAGGTAATGGAAAATGAGCTCCAAATGAACACTCTTTATCTGGTGTACCAACAACTATAAATTCTAATTATCGAAATTATTATTCAAAGTAAGAAATGTATTGAGAATTTAGTGCCCAGAGAAATGAAGGTGAGAATTTAGTGCCCAGAGAAATGAAGGACCAATCTCAGATAATGTAAATCTACATTTTCTGATTGATTTTAAATCACTTTCTCCATTGTAACTGTTCCATACTAGTATTAAGAGGTAGAATTTTTATTGTCTTGTATGAGACTTATAAAGAACTTCATTGCAATAGAAAATACTAAGGCTTTCTTTTGATTATTTTCTAAATATAGATTTTATATATCTTGTAGCTACTATATCTTCCTTGTACTTGTAAAATCAGAAAAAAGGATAATGATAGTGGTGTAAATTCAGGCGGAGATGTTTATTGGGATTGTTGCTCTCGTGCCAATTTCACCTGCGCCGCCATGATGAGGGCGAGCATGGGAAGCGGCAGGTGGCCAGGATGGCAGGCAGGGAAAATGGCGTTGAACCTTCACCAGGCAGCTGGTTTTGCTGGCTACCTGGAATTTGATCTCCTGAGGATGAACAAAGGCTGCTACATCAGTGAAACTGGGCTGATGGAGATGAACATCAGAACTCTCAGGCATCTGAACGAGAGGCCTAAGCAGCCTGACCCTTGGCCAGGATGGCTCAACTCCACTCTTGTCACCTGGCTGACCCCCCATCCTTACTCCCTTATTAGTGATAGACTTCTAATGACTGCGCCCTGTCTCCTCAGGTTCACCTGAAGCCACATAAGCAAGTTCGCTAAAGTGACATACGACCACAGGTCCTTGCACCCTTACAGCCACCTCCCAGGGAGCCAACACCCGAACCTTCCCCTCCCCACGTCGCCCCATAAACAGCAGGAAGTAGCCAGATGGAAATCTATGCCCTATATCACCAAAAAGGTCGGGATGTTAGGCTGGCAGGGGGCGTGGCTTCAGGTAGCCCACACTTCACAGCATCTTGGACCTGGCTGGGGGCGTTCCTTCAGCCAAGACACTGAGGCCATGCCTGCTGGCTAAGGGGCAAGGCAAAGGGCAACTTGCCCACTAAAAGAACAGCCAATTGGGATGCTGGCGGACAAGCTCCAATGGATTGATGGATCCACCAGCCAGTCTCTAAAGGACCAACCCCATCATGAACTTCCAGGTAGCCAGCAAAACCGCTGCCTGGTGAAGGTTCGACGCCATTTTCCCTGCCTGCCATTCTGGCCACCTGCCGCTTCCCATGCCTGCCCTCATCATGGCGGCGCAGGTGAAATTGGCCCGAGAGCAACAAGCCCAATAAACATCTCCACCTGAATTTACACCAGTATCATTATCCTTTTTTCTGATTTTACAGTACTTACTTATTTAAATTGAAAGCATTCTTAATTTTCATACAATGCAAATCTATTGGATAATTCTTTATCAAAGGGAGGCAAGCTCCATTTGATTTCACTGTTATGACTGCTATTCTTCATCTGATTGCTTTACATAGCTTTTATAGTTTATGTTATTTTAACTCTTAGGCTTTTCAAAATGAAACTGCAGCTTGGCTGTCACCCAGAAATAACATGGATAGTCACATGCAAATACATCCCATACACAATTTCATCCTTCCTCCCATCAAAAACCAATCCAGGCTACACAACTCTCAAAGTTTGAAAAAGCCTGATAAAAATTGATGAGCTGAGTTTTGGAGTGATTTCAAGCATTCTGCTACTTGTCAGAGGCAGCATCTCTTGAGATGCTCCTATTTTTAATACATGATGGCTAGAATCTAGAACTATTACAAATGTTACTTGTGAATGCTTTATAAGAATGTTAGAGCATTGTATAAAACTAGCTCATGTAGAATACCTATTTGGTAGAAAATAAAGGAAGATATTAATAAAAATAGTGTATATTTCAAAATGCATTTGGGGATAAAAGAGTTGAGTGAGTTGAAGCAAACGTTTCATCTGAGGAACCAGATCAATTTAAATATGCTAACATATCTGTGGTGAAACTTAGAATGTAGTTAATATCGTTTTACTCTCCGTTTAGGTCAATATTAGTAATCTGTAAATTTAAAATAGTCCAAAGGACTCAGTGGAAAGGATGACTGGCCTCAGTAGCAGATGGATGGTGGCTAGGAGGGTGTCCTGTGTTATCATTGTGTGACCATGGGGGTGTGGATAAAGATTTTAGAATGGACACTCTGTCCACCTGAAACCATGATCTAGCAAGTGGTAGTCCAATTAAGAAATATTTGTATTTTTTGTGTTTTATTAAATTCCAGTTTCTGAGCCTTGGCTTCTTTCTTTTCCCTCCCTCTCTTCCTTCCTCTCTCTCTCTTTCTTTTTTTCATTTTTCTGTTCCATGTTTCTTCCTTATCAGTATTCCTGAAAATCAAGATGAACAGTTTGCGACCCTTTTCTGAACAGTTCTTTCCCTTCTGACATTTGGTCTGCTTTCCTAAAGATATTTGAATATTGGTTAATTTTCAAGGCAATTATCAATTAGATTAAAATGTTGCTTGATGAGGTTTGATTCTTTAGAATAGATTTTGCATGATTAATATTCAAATATTTGATCAAAAATACAGTATGAGACAGTGCAAAAAGGTGATTCAGATCATTATCTCCAAGTGAAGGGGATTGGGAAGGAGACTGGAACTAGTCAACGCTAATCACTCAGGAGTCACTATAAAGCAGTACAAAATATTATATAGAAGCCCAAAATCAGAGTACTGATGCATGTAATTAGCACTTAATTCCACTGATGTACAATATCTCATATTTCCTATTTTATACTAGGAGCTTTTTCTTTATTGTCTACTTAGCTATCCCATCAATTCTAAGAAGTAGGCATTATTACCTTATTCACAGATCAAGAACTTAAGGCAGAAAAAGCTTAATTGGCTTTCTCACAGTTATGTCACAGGGGAAGGCTAGACTTATAATCCAGGTTAAGTGGAACCCAATGCTAGTAACTACCTCTACTAGGTCACCACTCCATCTCACCTTTCAGCCAAATCACATGTGTTTACATGAATGTAGCTCTTGTCTAACAGGGCTTTCACTTCTCATTGAGGCCAAATAATCTATTTCTTAACAAATATAAATTCATAGAAACAAGAATCATCATTCTTATTCATACTTCCGGTTTTCTTCATTGGAATGGCTCAAAAGAATAACAAAAACAAAGTGTTTAAATAAAAATGAAACTTTCACTTAAGTTTCTTACTTCATTTTTCCTTAAGTTTTACACTTTTTAAATAGCGCTTTTGTGAAAATTTGCTTTTATACTTTATGGTGCATCCTGATTAATACTTTTCTGCTAAGCAATTTTCTCCAATTGTTACCTCCACTAATTTTATTTACTTGTCTTATAATCAGCTGCTGGAGCTGGTGTTAGGTGGCAGAATGTTTACTCTAAATCCTCAATGCATTCTTCTGACTGTCACCAGGTGAAAAACAAACAGAAATATGGTAGCCACAATTTATTGCCTACTCAAGGCAGAATTTTCTTCATCAGAAGTCTTCTGGCACACACTCCAACCTGCTCTGACCAACAGAAATCTTACTGATTTTTTAGAAAATCTTGCTTTTTCTGATATCATGTGGAATCAAATTCCCAATATCCCTCATATTTTAGTCTGCCAGTATCCCACTACACAACACAACTTCCTTCTGGCACGCATAACACATTCTCTAGCATATAAATTAACTGTAGTGGTCTTTTGTAGTCTTTTTTTTTTTTCTGTTTTCTTTTTTAAACATCACTTTCTCTTCAACTATTGCTTACATGGCATGGTTCCCAGATGTCTCCTTACATTTTGCATTAATCAAACCCTAGCCATCTCCTACTCCTACTCTTGCTTAAGCACACTCTAAGCATTCCTGCTGTAGAGTAACCTTTGGTTAAAATTGAAGGGGATTAGGGGACAGACATATGCATAGCAATCACACCAAGAGGTAATAAGTGCTGTGATAGAACTGTATGACGTAGAACACCTGGTCCCTACTGGGGGAGAGGAAGGTCAGAAAAGACTGATCTAAATTTGAGGGTTCAGGGCCTGATATTGATGAGTAGGTCAAATGGTGTCGTATCTGTGCTGAACACAATCAGTTTTAACTGCTTTCATGATGTTGACACTGTGATTCTATTAATGCATTCTACGTCTGTATTAGTATGGTATTAGCCTTATTAGACATTTGGTTCTTATCAACTTTGAAGCACTTTTGTGATTGGTTATATTAAAAATACATGTACTCAAGAATGACGTTTATCTTTCTGAATTGCGTTCTATTAGACCCATTATTCCAGCCAGCTGAATGATCTTTTGGAATACTGGTTCTTACCCTCACTAATGGGTGAGAATAAAAGAGGGGACTAGGTCCTCAGCTACTTAGTTTTAATAATAATACTATTGACTTTCATATTATAAGAAAGAAAAATAAAATTGAGATAACTTATTCTCATGTTACTTTTTAAATACTTAGAACTTCAAAGAAAGAAAACAAAACAGAATTAGATTTTCTGTAGCTGACTGGTCTTCCTACTCCTAAGAAAGTAACACCAAACTGGATACTATATCCTGAATTCCACCAAACTATGTCACAAAACTGGGAAGAATAATCAAAAGGCACAGCCAAAGTTCAGCCTGTTAGCTTGCAGGCTGTTATTACTTCTTGTAATAACAAGAAGTTGCTAGACATACCCACATTTTTCAGTGAGATAAAATAATAATGTTGTTTAATTTGACATGTTACATTTCAATAGATTCTGAGTGATAGTTTACCGAACAGGCATTTTCGTGCCCAGCTCACATTTATACCCTATAACACAGGACCTTGACTCACTCATCTTCAGAGTACTTCCTGCAACTCTCACAAGGCATTTATTTGTTTACTATTTTCTCCCCAAGAATATAAGCCTCCTGAGAGCTATTCTGTGCCCTCTAGTAACTTAAATCATGTCTGGCACATATTAAAAATAATAAAAAATAATATTATTATGATCATTATGCACATTATTGAGCAAAACTGAAAAGCTATTTTCTCTGTTGAAAGTGAAAAATATGTCCAGACAGAGAAATTGAGCAATGTAAGTACTAAATTGAGTTCAACTTCAATTGATCAATTTTAGCATCATTTCTGTGGTTATTAAGAAAATGCCTTATTCCAAGGAAAGCAGCTTTACAAACTGAGTATTATAAACCATAATACTTTAAATGAATTAATAACTATAATTTATAAACAATTGCCTGTGTTTTATTTTGCTTATTGCAATATGTCCTCTCAATTGAACTGACATAAAGATTAGTGAAAGATTGGCTGAGAAACAAATCAAATATAAATTCTGATTCTAATTATTCACTTGTACTTTAGAGTAATGAATAGAATTAGGACTTTTATATGCATTCACAGGAGCATATGCATCTCTGCATCTGTTTCCTTTCCTTGTATTAATCTTTAGTGTCGCTATATTTATTTCTGAGGTTTAAATGATTTTTATGTAGGCGTGAAAGACTATTCAGTGCATCAAGAAGAACTCTTTTGAGATGTCTGATGAAATATGACAAATTCTGTGGATCAGCAGTCTACAATTGAATTTCTGATTCAGGAATGGAGTCAAGCCAAAACGTCTAAATGTGTAAAATAGCTTTCTCTTTTCTGTTTTTCTTCCATTAATATGGCAGTTGGCCTTTGGGCTGAATATGAATGTTACTATGTTTAAATTACTAAATATAAAAATGGTTTATGTGGGTTTAAAATACACTTGTATAAGAATTTTGTACACTTACTATTATTATTATTATTATTACCTCTAAGCTGCAAATGCTTCATGAAAAAGATGCAACAGATAATGAAAGGGGAGCACATGCAAAGGACGCAAAGGACTCTATGCAAAAAATTTAGTAAATTAAATTGGACTTCATAGGTGGAGAAGAGCCCATATACCATCTGGGTAATGTCACTATTTTCTGACTTGCATTTCTCACCATGCCTTACTTTTCCTTTATTGCTAAGTTTACTTTAACCCACTTTTCCCATGCATTTCCCTCACATACTCTGCATTTAAATTAGGCCATTATATTAATAATTGCTGCCATTCTCAACATGAATGTGTTGTTTACCAGTCCCACAAGAGAACATGAAAACTGAAGTGGAAAAACTAATTGAAAAAAGGGAGGAAGGAGGAGAGAGAAAAGGGAGAAAAGGAGAGAAGGAGTGAGGCAAGGAGGTGAGGAGAGAGAAAATAAGTGAGGGAAGAAAGAATAAAGAAAAAGGGGGAAGAAAAGAGGAAGAAAAGAGAAAAAACAAGGAAAAGGAATGAAAGAGAAGAAACGAATTAATGAGTGAAGCGAGATGAAGAAAAGATTTCTACTTTTACTTTTTGTTTGAACATACTAAACAAGGGCAGCTAAAATTCAACTTCCATATGCTTAATATTCAAACTATATACCATGAAATGCTTTTAGTAAGGAGGGTAAATATTTTAATAAAGTACCACAAAGTTTAATTGATATTTACATATACAAATTAAGGGAATTCTTCTAACTTGACCAAAAAATAAGTATTTGCACATCTGTGTGCTTTTGTGTAAGTGTATGTATATGTGTGTGTATGTGTATGTAAGTTGGTTAAATGTTGTTTTCGTCCTTGAATTCTTGAAAATAATTTCAAGAAGAATACAAGGAGTGTTTAGTAATGAAATCTCAATTCTAAAGCTTAATAGTGTTACTATGCTTAATTTTTCAAATAACCTGAGTGCATCAACTTATGTCCTTAAGCTTTCAACCACAATCACTTTTAACCCTTCAGGCTTCCTCAGATACTTCCTTACTTATGATTATTCATCAGTGTTCAAAAAGTATACCTGCTGAAAAGATATTTCCAAGGTATCATTTATACATTTATAAATTATTTCACTGATTCACTTGAAAGCCATTATTTAGTTTGTCATTGTGTAGGTTAGTTTTCTATAACCTCTGTCATGGTTTGCATTAGCTGGAAACTCATGAATGTGACACATTATAAGAAGGCAAAGGAAATAAATGCATCAAGTTGTATCTACAGACATTTTTTACAGTAGGTCTTGACATGCCCGAAGCCATTAATGAATCTGAAAGTCATTATTATCAGTATATTTTGGATTTGGGGGAAATATGTTATTGATTCAATATTATTTCTAAAAGAAATTTTAGATTTATCAACTCTAGAATGTGATAACATTCCTTAGAAAACTGAGATAAAGAAAGCTTGGAAATAGGACTATATGTGTAAGTTCTGTATTGCCATTGGCACCTCTAACTGTTGAAGCTTGCTGAAAATAACTAAAAAGAAGAGTGCATTTAACACTCTGTATAACAGCATGGCTGAAAGTTTCCTGAAGTGTAAAGAAAAGGCTGGCAAACTGTTATATATGATGTCTAAGGCAGTGGCACTGTGTCTGACAGCTGACCCATTCCTCTCACTTTTTGAACTTAAGTAAATCATCAGAAAACATGGATCCTCTTTTTCCCAGGAGTACATAATGAATGAAAGTTTGCTTTTCCTTTTGTTGTCTAGTGCCAAAAGATCTACATATTCCTATGGTATTTAGCATGCCTATTTTCACTGTAAATTTTACTGGGCCAGTTGCTTCAAGAAAACATTTCTTTGCTTTGGCATGCATCCATATGTGGCATTTCTGATCTCTCTGCTTTCTCCAAGATGATGGCTAGATGATGCAGCTCACCTTTCTTTTATTTTTCCTCCTGAGCATATTCCGCATTTTTTTAGGAGTTTCTACTGGCATATTTTTTTTTCCATTAGGACAACTTTTAATAAAGAAGAATGTTTGTTACTTTAGAATTTTGCTTTAGGCAGAAAATATGTTTGTTCTTTAAATATCCCCCAGTTTGTACTGGGGGAAAAAAGTAACTTCAGGTTAGACTTAAAACATAACACATTATCAATGAATTTCAGTCCAGAAAGAATTAGCCTTCTGGGTGCACAGCTTCTCAGTCTTGGTTTCATGCCAGGGCTGATATTCTAGCTTTATTTTATAAGTTTCCCCAGCTGCTTTCCAAATCTGGGGAGGCAGCACCAGTCAGAATCTTCTAGCTTGAACACAGTATGCTAAATACTTCTATGTTCTCCCTGAGTAGTTGCCACCATCTGAAACATAGTTTGATCTTTGGATTTTATTTTCAAAGCCTCATTTTTCCACCCTAGCAGAAAGTGCAAGGAGATATATGTTTATATATATATTATATGTGTGTGTGTGTGTGTGTGTGTGTATGTGTATATAACCTCTTGGGGACAACTATCGTTTTACATTTGTTTAGCATCTTTAAGAACTAATGTAAGTGTTGAGATTGAATGAACAAACTATTTTCTTTAAAAAATCCAATTACAAAATGCTTTTTTGGGAGGAGTAATAATAGGTACAAAGTAGGCATAGCAGTTTTAATATACAAAATAAAATATTTAAGATTTATTTTCTGAGGTGAATATACATATTTGTATTTTAATACCACATATGAACATTTTAAATTATGATTTCATATTTATATTCAAATTTTCTCATTAATAAAAAGAAAACATATAATACGATTATTATGAGATTTTATTTTTGTTTTATTTAAGAATGATGGCCAAGTTTCTAAATTCATCTATATTTTCCCTTTAAGAGTGATATTCATGCAATAGTTAATAAGGTATACACACTACAATTTTCGCAAAGGGTTTTCTATGCTTCTGTGTTGGTGGGACCAGCTGCCATTCAGATTGAGTTAAAAAGGGCTGTTCTGCCTAATATTCAGCTTCCAAAAATCATCCTCCATTAATTTTTTACAGACATCTATCAATGTAAATGCCATCGCATACTGATCATGAGGTAGACGATCCTTTATTTGAAAAATGTCAATAATCATAGTATATTTAAATCCCCAGTTAATACTGAGATAAATATAAGGGTAAGTGTATTTTGCTTATTATTCACTTATCTTTCTTATGAATTCATTTAAAACTTAAACTTTCTGATCTATTGACTTTATATTCTCTACATATGCTTGCCTCATGAAAATGAAATATAACCAAAGTAGAATTATCTGGATATAGCTAACTGGCATCCTTTTAATAACAGAGAGTAAAATCATTTTCCTAACATAAAAATATTTTTAAATATCTGTGGGGAAAATTCATTTTTTCCTAGCTTTGTGAACAATCAATTACAGTAACTTTTGTCTCTGTCAATTTTCCCTTGCAACAAGAAACTATAGGATTTCAAGTGTAAAGCTGGTAAGAAAGTAGACAATTGAAATCTTTCTGAGCTGTAGAAACACAGTAATATCTTGGTATGCAATGAACTTTAAAAATTTATGACCCTGAGCTAATGAAAAATGTATTGATAGAAGGCTCTGTGAAAGTAAGCAAAGGTGAGTTTGAAAGAGATATGATAAAGTATAAACTGCTCAGACTTTCTCAGAACTATAGGAGAATTAACAGTATAACCTATCATGGTAAACAAAGCAGGTCATCACTTCTAAAAGCTATTACAGGAACTGGGGAAAAATACAGTATTTTATTAAGACAAATTAGAAGGAAAAAGAAGATTTTTGTTTCCTTCTTATTGAACTTCCTCTGACACAGGTATTGGAAAGGGTGAAGAAAGCCATATTTAAACCCTGTTTGTTGTTTTACAACTTATGTTGTACATGAGAAATTTGGAGATATTTACAGGTATACCATAAAACTGTTTCTATCCTCCTGGGAATCTATGCATATGGCATATGACATAACATTATTCTTAAAATTTATTTTTCTTTCCTAATAAGAGCTGGGAGGAAAGTACCTATTTCTTTATAAGCAATTTATGACTGTATCGCACAATTTCAAATGTCTGTGACAGCTGTTTCTCTAAAGCAGACCTTTAGAACAGAGCATGACAATAAATCTCAGGTCCCAAGGAGAAGAGTTCTCATCTTGGATAATTTGAATACTATGTTCTCAGGAACACTTCTCAGGGAACACATATCACCCCACAGTTAGCTTCAGATGTTGAGTTTGTAAAATTGTTGATTTCAATATGAAAAGGTTAAAATTGTTATCAAGTGAGATTTTTTCTTCTGCAAATGTTCTGGTGACTGTTTAAGATATTGCAAGTTCTCTCTCTCTCTCTCTTTTTGAGACAGGACTGTATATTTCATTTATAGTACAACATAACTTGTACAATGCGTAATAACAGGTAAGTACACACACACATGCCAAAAAGGGAGATGGAATTTGGTTTAAAAATATTATCTGCCACTATAAATCTTTCACAAATAAAACTTTATTGTGTTCAACTTGTTTACGTAGCTAAGCAATACACATCCATTTATTGTACACACCTCGAATGCAACAAATTAAGCAGTAACTTACCTAGAGAAGCATTTCAATTATTAATTTTTTCTTTTCCTAACTTGAATTTATCCAGAGTTAGAGAACGAGATATCCAGTATTCAGGTTCACTTGGCTCCAGGTTAATTAGAAGGAGCTTTCCTTTCATACAATCTGCCTCAACAATATTCCGAGAGCACTCTTTAGCTCCAGTCCTAGTATGTGAACTCTTCCAGCAGTCTTTTTATTTATACACACATTGTCCTTTTCAAAACAAGCAGCCAGCTGGAATGATTCAAACCTCTGTTCAGCACACCGTTAAAATGCAGCTTCCTTCTTGGACAGGAGAATTACACCAGGGAGGAGACCGGGTACAGCAAAAAGGCTATGAGAACTATTTAATCACCGGAATACCAGCTGCTCCTGCTCTGCTGTTGCTACTGCTGCTGTGCCTCTTGTTTAGCTGGAGTCGGTCTTTCCCTCCCTCTCTCTTTCTCTCATATCTCCAGAACTATAAAGGCAGCTCTGCCGGATTATGATTGGCAGAAACAGCCAATTCCTTCAGCTAATCATCCTCAAGACTTTCAAGGACCTGGAGCTGTTGTGATGTCATCCAGTCGGTGGGATGTTACACATGAATACATTCCAACAGAAGCGATTTCAGCAACCCGCTGCATTCCTCTCACACCACAGTGATTGATTAGATGCTCCTTAAGGATTTGCATAATCTCGCATTGTATAGTTAAACCATTTCCTATGAAATTTGAGAATAACATTCCACTTTGCCCTTATGACTGTGTACCATAAGATTCTATTGGGTTAGAAAAAGGAAAAGTTCAGAACAGGGTATTCTGCTGTAAATGTGTGCCAGTCAAACACATGATTACAAACTCAACAAAAGCTGGTACAGAGCAATAGGGAACTTGGAAAAATACTAGTGAGCTATATGCTATAAAATGTACAATATTATAGAATATTAGAAGAAAGGAAAACATATGTAAGTATTTGTGTTTATCACATGCATCATTTCACTAATTAAGGTAAATTCTAAATTATTAGACAATTTATTGTCTTTTTCCAAAAATAACAAAAATTGTCTCCACATATTTTAAGATGATTACCTGTTCTTTGTTCTCTAGTAATTCATGCAAACTCATGGCTATACAGTGATTTTATATACTTGATATATGTTATTTGAACCTCATTAGAATGCATACAAGATAGAAGTAAAGTGTTTTCAAGTGCATTCCTTCAACCTATATGGTTCCCTGTACTCTTCTTGCTTCAGTAGCTTCTTAGTCTCCATCAATTAGTTTAGTGGAATGAGGTGTGCTAATGAGACCTTGGTTCAAGACCACTTATGAAGCAGCAAACACAGCTGCAAACTTTCCTCAGCTCCAAGACCCCTCTCCTATGTGTGTCTTGGGTTATAAATAGTTCTGCTGAGAATCCTGGGGAGTTTCAATGAAGTTCTCTGTCCTACTGCAGGTTTGAATGAAGGCAATCCCTTAAAACTCAGCATTTATTGACGATGTAGTTTTTTGGATTAATACTTTTAAAGTACCTAGTATTACTAGTAGGTCAGTAAATTATAGATATATGCTAGAAATAGGATAAAAATATACCTAGCAATTTAGTAAGAATGTCTACCAGTTATTTATATATAATAAATATAATCTGGAATATCATAGATCATATATCTGTTAATTTTTCAGGTGCACAGGTAAAAATATATTAAATGAAAAATTTATATTTTAGAAATCATCAGAGTACAGGAACATTTGGAGTACAAAGATGCATTTGAAGATAAGTCAGAATGTTCATAATGATAAGTATCAAAATTCAAAATGGATAAATTACAAACATTTCAACACTGTCATAATAACTGTTGCTAGGATTGCTCCAAGAACTAACTGCTGATAAATAAATTTCAAATGCTAATTGAAGATTTTCTATCTCATGTAGTTTGTCTTACTGAAAATGGTTTCTTACTTAATCAAGTTTAGCTATTATTTTTAAGTCTTACCTTTGTAAAACTTATTTCAGTGAAATGGAGCATATTGCAAAATATCTGAGGCCTTTATTTTATCGGTATATTTCTATTGCACAAATCAATAAAAATGTCAATCTATCAGTGTAATTTCAGTTATTGGAATTAAATGAAAACAGTGATTCTGACTATAGAGCCATCACAATTAAGACATGGAGCAGGATTTACATCCTGAGCACTGTTGATGACTGATGTTAGTTGACTGCAAGGAAAAGTTGTTGATCAATAATTTTTTCTCGAGTTTTAGTCTATAAGAAATATTCTTACTTGAAGAAATATTGCATTATTCCCTGGAGTGAAGATAAGGACAAAGTAAAAGTACTTTGACAATAGATAAGTTTTCAATATAATATTAGTGGAAGATATAAAACATAAATACTTCTTTATATATGTTAAATATTAACTTTTAGAGACAAAACAGTCCACAGATAGGAAATTAAAATGTATTGAGTTAAAAGAAAAAAAAAGACACTTTACTGTCTTTCTCATTATTCATTCAGAAATATATTAAAATATTGAAGGCAGAGGATCCCACCGTGTACGTATCTATAAATGCATAGAGACAAACAAAAAAATGCATGCCTACTTCTGTGGTAATTTGGAGAAATCCCCTACATGCAGACTAGACAATACAACAAAACAATTCTACATGTATTTTGACTATTCTTTCCACATAATTTCTCTTGTACATTGTATTTTCCAATGTTCCTAAAAGTTTTTATGAAATTAATACCTGTTATTTTCTAATCTGTCAGGTTGGGAAAATAAAGAAAATCACCTTTGGCATCGTGGGGAAGAAATGTGATATGGAAGAGAGAAGACAGGGAAGAGGTATTTGCTTGAAGTGCTATTTTTTCCAAAGTTTTTTAGATTACTTAATATGTGTACCATAATTTATTGGTCTTGCACTTAAGTCAGATGTAGCATCTATTCTGTTATTCTGTAATAAAATGTATTATGCAAAGCATTTGCCCTACTGCTTGTAGTTGAGTTCTTTAGAGAAGAAAATAGATACCCTTATTTTTCTTTTGGCACATCATAGTGTATTATACAATTTTTTCTTCATTTACTAAGACACAAGTCCAGATTTAAACTAAGACCTCAGTGGATCTTTCTGAAATGGAATTGAACTTGTTGAACTAACAAACATTTGTAGCTCCGCATATTTTTATCTAATTGCTCCTTTGCTTCAGCAAAAATTAAAGTATTTTTCCCAGTACAAAATCTTTTTTTCAACAGAATTTATTTAAAATACTACTTTTAAACATTTAGCAGAGTTTCCCTGAAGGTAAAAAGAATGTGTATGTGTCATATTCAGTGTTCTGAAACTGGAAATTTGAAACTATACTACACATTTGTAATGTTTCCAACTTATAAAATGTAAAACATATGTATTGCATCCTTAAAAGACATATAACATTAATGACTATTTATTCACTAGAAGAAAACAAAACCAAATGTGTTTATGGAAAAAGGAAGTTCTTTGTTGTTGTTTAGATGTTGATTTTCTTTTACAGTGAAAAAATAAGAGTAGTCACAGGACTATTAGAAGAATTCAGTAAATTTAAAAATTTCAAAAATTTTTGTGCTGGAGGTATGGCTCTGTTGTAGAGCACTTGAGGCCCTGAGTTTAGTTCTCTGCACTATAAGAAAAAAACTTATTGTAATTATTTTCTTTCCCCTTTTTGCCATTGTTACTAAAATGAGTTTAAGATGCATACAATTAAATAGAAATTTGCACATAAAATGCCCAAAATACTTTAACTTACTTTATAATTTCTATTTTAAGTAAATTCTTCACGTGCATATACAGATTATAAATCTAAAATACTTACATCCTCACATATATATCTTACATTTTTTCCAAATTTTTCCTTTCTCTTGCAAAAATAAAAATTCTAAAATTCTACAGCAAAGATAACAATTTTGAATGAATACAATTATACTATAAATTAAATTTATAGCTTCATAATGTTGATTGAATTCAGTTAAAGTAAAGTAAGTAAAGTTTATGCATATAGGCTTATATTATTATGGTACCACTGATGGTGCCCTTTTCTTGCAATGTTTTTTTTTAATCATGAACAACTATCCTATTTTTCCAACTAACACAAAAGACTCTTACCACTTCTTTTTTGAAATAAAAAGAATGAATAAAAGAGAGCACTATCTCCACCGTTTGTGCCTTTAGGAGGGAATGCCTTTAATTGAACTGAGTGACTAATACACAAAAATTATTTTAAAGGCGGAAAGAAATTTTTCTGCTTGCAATTATTTGGAAAAGAATTCCTATGAGGCAGAAGGAGCATAGTGTCAGTTTCGCTCCATTGTTGTTATAATACATGGTGAGAAAAAATAGTGCCAAATAACAGCTTTCATAAGAAGCCAGGGAGTTACAGTTACCTTATCACATATCTGGATCTCATGTTAGCAACTAACTGTGAAAAATGGGAACCACAGGTTGGAAGAATCTCCAGTTATCACTGCAGTGCATTGTTTTAGCAAGGGAGAAATCAGCATGTTAAAGCTTCAGATAAATCCTTTGAAGACCCAAAGCTTGAAAGGCCAAGAGAGAGAACAAATGAGCTAAACAGTCCAATTCCATTTTGGCTGACAACTGCCTAAAAGAACACGAGTTTCAATAAAGAGCAGCTGTTGGCCAAAGCATCACTGAATCACAAGAATTTTTTGTGTACTGAAAGGGTTGTCACACAAGTGAGATGGGGGACAGTAAAAATTCAATTTGCAATTATTCCACTGTCTGTTCCTTACTATGAGAACTTTCAGTGAATTTCTCTTTTGGAGGGGTTACAAAGGTGGTGAGTTCGTAAAGTACATTAGTTAGGCTATAGCTCCAGTGGGTGTTTCTAAGCAGGGGAGGAGCTTCTTTAAATACTGCAAAGTGCTTCAGTAGGCCTGGCATCATGGAGACCAGAAGATGTGTTTTGTCCCTCTCTTCATTCCTCTTTCTTTCCTTTGCAATTTCTCTTTTCCAAAGTTTTGTTGTGTTTTAATGACAATTTCCTTTAGAGTTAGGCTTTGCAAGTTAAGTTATTTTATATTTTCTAAATGTTAAAAGTGAAATACCTACTTGCAGGCCAGAATCCCAAACATTGCAGCAATAAATTTGATAAAGCCCTTTCTGTCGTATGGGGTATTTTATTTCATCAGTTAGCAAATTCCTTTTATCTTAGGTATCCTGATATCATTTGTTTTCTGTCTGCTCCAGTCCTTAAGGGAAAAGTTTCTCATCTATGAGCTACTGCAGCTAATGCTCTGATTAGCATGGGAAATCTTAATTTTTCACCAAGCCTTAGTAAATCGGTTTCTGTCCAGTTAGTTTGAAAGCTTCACTCTACTATCACTCTAAAGTAATTCACTGGATGCTTTCACACTTTTTCCTGTTTGGTTTCAGCACAGAGGCATGTGTTTGCTTGCTTGCGTGCGGGGGGCCTTAGGGTGGGTAAGGGTGTTGCAGGGCCCTTGCTGAGATGGTGAGTTTTGAGCAGTAGCATAAGAACATGGGATGGGGACTGGAGCGGTGGCTCAGCAGTTGCTGCACCTGCCTGGCAGCACCACATACACAATGAGGTGTTGGAGCAACGAAGGCCACATGAAGGGCTGAATGAAATTCAATCTCTCTAACTATCTATCTCATTGTCCCTCTCTTAAAAAAAAAAAAAAAGACATAGGGTAGTTTATAACTAGCCAGAAATGGCTGAAAGTCTCCTTGTGAAAGTAAATATGAGTTCTAAAGATAGGAGTCAGGCTGCATTCCAGGGTCTATTGGGACCTGTTGCATTATCTAGGATCAGCTACCAGCTACCAATTAGAAGTATGATACTCTACCATTGCCTGTTATATAGGAAAACACATAATACTAGCTATGAAGACTTTGCTTTGGAGGACAGAATTCAGATTTTTAGATTCATACCCACAATACTAGGACTATAGATAAGTCTTATATTTTAAAAAATGAATTTATAAATGAATTAAAGGCTAGAAAATGGGGAAGGGCTTTCATAACATTTCTCACACAAATTTTGAATAAAACTGTTATACCTGTCTTATGGACCACAAACAGAAGAAACAATGCCTTTCAAAAGATGTAAAGATGCATTATGAAGCAGTTTTTCCCATGGATGAGAAACCCAGATTAATTTTACTTTTCATAACCCATGTAATTTAGGGTGCACAAATATAAGGATTTTAGTAAGGACAGTCTTCTTCTTACTTATTAAAAATTTAAAATATTTTATACAGAGTTTTTATTTGTTTTATATTTATAGCATCAGGAAAAAGACACTGCAATATTTAAATGATCCTTCAAGTAGAATGTTTTGTCTTCCATATTTTATCAAGCAGTGTTTTATTTTAAGACTTTAATTTAGGTTCCACTATTCTGAATAGAAAATATCATAAATGAAACTATCATAAAATATCTTCAAATAAGTATATTATCCTAAGAACAGAGATATTTTAGGAAAAGAAGACAAAACAAATAACCGAGTATGGCATAAAATAAATAAATAAAATAAAATGAATTCTGGTACTGCAGTACTGTAAACATACTAGGAAATGGAAGAAAGATAAAGTTGTTTTCCAGCTCAGTGGTTTGGATTTGATAGAGGGTGTGGTAAAAGCAGTAATTAAATTTTAAAAAGAAAGAAACAGCATTTGATGATCACAGAAGTGTATCAAAGAACACACTTATCATCTGCTAAAATCTTCAATATTTTAGGTTCCCATAGAGGGCAATATTGTATAAAAGATGGTGAACCAAGAATCTGCCAATTCATCTCTGATGATTCGCTTTGAAGAAAACTGCTGTTACCATAAATTTGATGCTGTATTTCCCCTCAAACTTGAATATATAAAATAGTGCACACAAAAACACAGAGCAGGGTCTCATCAAAGGCAAAGAAAATTAATTTGGTACCTGCCTTACTGGGAGAATACTTGAGTGGATAGCCTCCGATTTTACCTATAATTGGACTCAATCACTGAATCTCAGAGTGTGGACTGCATTCTATTATACTAATAGATGTTTATTTATTTATATACATACACACATATATAAATAAATATATGTGCATATAATTATTTATTCTAATAGAAATATTAGTAAAAAGAGTGCCCTCTTGTATAATGCCTGGCAAAGAAAAGTAAACATCAGATAACAGATAAAAGGAAGCAAATTATAGATAGACCAAAGCTTTGTCCACAACTCAAATCTGACTCTAGGGGTGGGCTGTGGAGAATGCAAAGCTATATTTTGCTATAGAACTCGAAGTCATTTATGTCCCTAAATCATCTTATCCTCATTTACCTTCCTAATGCTCTATAACTTGAACAATGATTGCTTCACCACGAACTCATGCCTCTGAAATGTATACTACAGCTAGAATCATTGGGTCTCCAATGACCCTTGAAGTAACTGCTAATTAGCATTGAACATATACTGAAAGTAGAGGGACATGATGCATTATGAAATATTGTTAAAACATGTCACTGTTCTAAGTATCCTATAATCTATAGATTTCAATAGGCACGTCAAATGGAATAAGTTACGAGGCCTGCTATAAATGGTCTGTGTTGTCTCAGATATAATTTTACCTTCAGAGAGATGAATTTCTTAAGTATCATTGTTATGGGATTTCCTTTCCACAATTATTATGATACTATTGCAAAGGAAGTATTTTAAACTTTACATAAATGAATGGAAATAAATAAAAGAGTAAGTCAGATTTTCAGTCCATTAGTCATAATAAATAAAAAACTAGACATTTTATTTAGGATATCAATTTGTACATAAAGGTTACATCAAAATGCAATAAATTGTTAAGTTAAAATTAAAGCATGCTGATTTTTAAAAAGCCTTCATTATTTATCAAGTACAACTTCTCATCCCTAAATAATTAATAATCCCCAATCTGCCAAAGTAACTACAGTAATAAAACAATTCCTATGCATATTTGCAATTAGGCAAGAAAATACATTTGAAACAATCTAATCTATATCCCCTTTTTGGATTTCCAGATTTCCTTGGAAGAAATTATTCCCCCAGTATGAGCCACTATTTTGTCTGTTTGTCCATGTCCACTATTAAGGTGAGGTCTGAAAATGGCGGCTTGCTGAACCTGTTATTACAGTCATAGCTATCAGCAGCCAGCATAGTTTTGTTTCAATATGCCTACATTCATAATACATTTGCTATGGTTAGAATAAGTGTCCCCCAAAGACCCATATGTAGATAAAAACTCTTTTACCTCCCTGTGGTTCTCCTAGGGCACAGCGGAAGTTTTAAGAGGTGGAGTTTAGTGGGAGGAAGATAATTTACTACGGATACACCTTTGAAGTGACTATTGGGACCACAGCCCCTCTCTCTCTTTCTTTGCTTCCTAGACACCATGAGTTGAGAAGTCTTCTGTGTCATGAACTCCTTGCCATGAGGTACTGAGCCACTATAGGTCCAAAATAATAGCATCTAATGACCATTGACTGGAACCATGAACCTAGATAAAACTTTTATTTTATTAAATTGATTTCTCAGATATTTTTTCATAGTGACAGAAAGAGAAATAACACAACATTCAATACTAAAATTGTGTTATTTTCAAGTCACTTAAGAATAACTTTAATGATTACAAAAGAAGTTATCACAGATTATTTTATTTAAGTCTTCTCCCTTATATTTGTGTCTCACAATGATACTCTGATTAGGTAATGCAGCAATGTCTACATCATACATGTTAGCATTTGATACACAATCAGCAAATCTGGGATTAGCAACAGAACTCACTGACTCCCAGTTGCACAGTCTTTCCACTATATCAGAGTTAATCTGAATGACTATCACTAGGGAATGTGCCTGCATATTACTCTGTAAATTGGGTTATCAGTTAAGCTCTGTGCACTGTAGTGCACCTGGAAAAATAGAAAAAGGAATCAATTTCTCTGGTTTGAAAAAGGGGGATAATCACTGAAATATTTAAATTTTCTCAGATGCTAAAATATCATACCTAGATCACTGGTTGCTAAATTTTTGTTGATCTACTACTACTACTACTGCCACACACACACACACTCACACACACTCACACACATACACAGATATCTGGAACAAAAATTTCATTAAATACTCCTTACTATAAATATGCACAGAGTATTTGATTTCATTTTTTTATTCTATTCCATTCCATCCCGTTCCATTTTTAAATGTTGACCCAAATCTACTAATGTAAATGGACATAATAAGTCAGAACTGCATTTTGAACGATACAAATCTAGATTTGTTATGTGTCTACACAGAACTGAATATAAAAAAAGATTAAATCATTTTCATGCTGCAGTAATTGGAACTTTTTCTAATTTTTCCACTTAGGTGACCATTTTTATAATCTTATCAGAACACTATTATTATTGCATAAAGTGCCTGTCAACAGACAGTATGATTCTTTGGGAAACATAAAGCCAAAGAGGCAGATCAGATTATCATACAAACAAAAATAAATGGAGCTTTAAAAGATTTAATAATAATATTGGCCACTTCATATATATACAATGCAGGAATAGTTAACGTACTAATTTCCTTTAGGATCTCAATTGCTTGTGATGACAGATTTCAAGACACAATTTAGAAATCCCCAATTTACAACTAAATCAGAAAAATGAATGAATAGGAATAATGCATTTATAAAACTCTGAGTATAATATTCAGTGAATTTTCATCATAATTTGTAAGAAAATTTCATGATAACAATCATACTGCTATCTCTCTACTACCTCATAAGGCTGGAATGATTTTCCAATGTCTCTATAAATCTAATAGAGCTGGGCACTGTTAACAGTGAGTGTCATTATAATCTTTAAAGTGAAAAACTGAGGGAAAAAAAGCCACAACTTTTGTGAATATGCAGTTACAATTTGAGGAAAAGAATCTTTGTTTTAAAACAGATGAAAAAAACTTTAAGTATAACCATGCATTATTGTCTTAATTCTTCCCTCTTATTACTATTAAAGCTCTTTGTTGCGTGATTTTGTAGTTCCTCTCAACAAGAGGGTTAACATACCCCTCCTTCCCTAGTGGTTCTGTTATGTGACTAACTTTGAGTAGTAGAATAAGAAAGTGACTTTAAGCTAGTTCAAACTTGAGACCTGAGGAGCATTATGTGATTCTATTTGCTATCTTATGTTTCCATTATCAACTGGGTATGGCGGCACATATCTGTAATCCCATCAACTAGGAAGACTGAGGTAGGAGGATTACAAATTCCAGGCCAGCCTGGGCAACTTAATGAAATCTTGTCTCAAAAAAAAAAAAAAAATCAATCATACTGTTATACTGTGTGCATGTATGAATACGTAACAACAAATTCCATCAATATGTACAACTGTAAGGCACTGATAAAAGTGTGGGAAATCAAACAAAAGGTTTTCGAGATGTACCACAGTTGTAGAGTATACCTGGGTCCAATCCCCAGTACCAAAAAATAAAAAAAAATTCCATCATCACTGTGACAAGGACTTGAGAGGGCACATAGGCCAACATTACTCATTCAAAGTGTGCTAGCTAAATCCAACTGAGGGCAGAGTCTCTGGGTGACCTGTGGCAGCATAAGCAAACCTAATCACACCAACTAAAGAGTACCTGACCCAAGGACATCTTTTAACGAAGGAGCTTTCTGGGAGAACAGAGGCAGGAGAAAGATACATGAATGGACAAGACAATTAATGGTGCTTTGACTTATATATTAATATTGGCCCCATATAAACAGTGGCAGAATTCCTAATATATTAATTAATTTTAGCAATAAAGTTGTTTGCAATTATGAAGTTTCAGGTAAGTACCTAGAAATCAAAATCATAATTTTAAGAATAAAATAAATTTTTACTTAAGCTGCTGAATATAAAATGTTATTAATATTAAATGTTACTATTACTATAGGCAATATTAATATTAAATGTTACTATTAATATAGGCAATATTAATATTAAATATTAATATCAAAGGTAGAAATGCAAAGGTAGAAATTAATTTCAAAGCAGAAATTGCTACTCATAGAATAATTATGATTTTTTTCCTTTAGAAAACATATGAAATTAAAGGTACATCTTTTAAAAAATAAAAAATTTTAATTTGGTGATAAATTATTCTAAACCTGTGATGAAGTATAATTTTGGCCAACATCATTTGTGAAGAGATTAGAAAACCCAATATATTTACTGAAAAGCAGCAATTGTGAAGCAAGTAGATATAATTATAACAGAATGCATTCATAACTAAAGACACTCAACACACATTTCCATGTCGAGGTGAATTAGTCTTCTAAAAATCCGTACAAATTTACATTTCATTGACTCATGTTTTATTTTGCTCAGCCAAAAATATGAAATGAAGAAACAAACAAAAACTTTGTGGTTTGATTTTAAATTTCAAAAGTGTACTTATTAATTTTCCCTTTGCTCTTTTTGTTAAAATTAACTGGAGACATATTAATTCTTCTTTGTAGTAATTATATAGACAATGGCTAGTACACATCAAAGCTCTCCTCTTTTGATTATGAAGAAATGAAAACAATAATTCTCCAAATAATATCAAACAGTAATAATGACCACAAAAATAATAGCGCCACAACTAACGTCACCAAGGAACAGCAACTACAATAGCAGCAAGTATTATCTTTGAACCCTGTAGGAGTCAGGCAATAGACTGAATAGTTTGATCTTCTTTCCTAGGAATACATTTACATTTTTAAACAAAATCCAGGCAAAATTGGGATTGGTCCTTGGTGAACCTTATTAGAGTGCATGGATTATGTAAATTTAGGCATTTATAGTCTATAATTAGTTGAAAGATAAGAATAATAGTAAGAGAAAACGGAGAGGAGAAACAAAATGAGAACGGAATACAAATGAAGCAGTAGCCTCCTGGTAATGATCACAGCAAACAGCAAGTGAGCCTGGTATCTTGTAGGCAATTTACTTTTATTAACTCAATATGCAAGGAAAAACCTACTTTATGAGATACCAAAGGTATTAGAACACATAAGGGTTAAGCATCCTGTTTGCCTAAAACCATAGGTGTAGCATATGAACCTGACTTGTCCGGCTCCTAAACCCACAATTTTAACCTCAGACTCTGCAAATAGGAATAGAAGTACTCAGTTTTGTAAATGTCATGACCGCGTGGGTCCACTAAACCTGCTATTCCTTATAGTTCACAGTGTCTGAATTTTGAAACACAGAACAATATCATGGTGGAAAATTAAATAAAATATTAAATCATTGCTAAGACACCCTTAGAAACAATTCATTAAAATGGAAGGAAAAAACCCTGCCAGGTGATAATCAGTAAATTGAGCAAGTCAATAGCAAATTAAATGGAATGTCAAATAAGACTTTAAGAATGTACCTGATGGTTTGAGAAACCCTTAGGTAAAATTACCTATACAGCCAGGTTCGACATAAATAGTTATCGTTAATTCCTGTTGTTCAGGTTTCCTGTGTATGTGGCTTTTTTTCCTGACTTTTTGCAGTGTAGGGGGTCAAACCCAGTGTCTCAAGCATGCTTGGTAAGTATTCAACCATTGAGCTACATCCCCAGTCTACTACATTACTATTTGAGAATACTTTTTGATTTTCCAATGATATATTTCTGTGGTAATTAGTAAAAATCCATGCTCAATAGAGAAAATATTTCTTTTTGCAAAAGATGTTGACTAAAATAACTAAGGCTATATAATATTACTTCTTGTTAAGACAAAAATTTTCCAAATCTGCTAAATAAGCTCTAGGATCTGTTTCAATTGCTACAGTTAGTTTAATCAGACTGTGCTCACAAAGATGATTTATTATAATGACCTCCTGAAGGTCATTTACATAATGAGTAAATGTGAATTTACATTTAGATCACGACTTCTAAATTAACTTTCATTCTTTCCATTTCTACATTTTTTTTGTGTTCATATTGGCCCTCTAAAAGAAAAATATCAAAAAGGAATAAGTGATATTATTTGAAGGTAGACCATCCAGAAAGTTAAATATAAATCAAAAAGTTTAAATTTGTTAATAGCGTGATTTTTATTTTTTCCAACTCTTGGAATCAAAGCAAAGCTACTGGGAGTTAAACTGACACTTGACATTATTGTAACTGTTATTGTAAACCTAATTAAAACTCAATGTTGATGATAAAAGTAATTGATTTTGCAATTAAAAGTGCAAATTTACTAAATAAAGTAAAAGTGGGATTGAAATGTACCTAAATTGCTTGTGGTGCCTACATAATCCATTACTGATTCCGAACAACCTCCAATATATTTCCAATGAAAGAGATACAAGAGAAGTTGTAATTTTTATAATTTCCAAATATTTGTGTATGTATACAGCTAGAGCAACAACTGAACCACTGTAGGTTTTAAGAAAGTTATTAGCTAATGTTGAACATATATGTGAATGTGTGTGCGTGTGTGTGTGTAGCATAGTAATTTGTGCTTTCTGTGTTGACTCCAATCACATTTTAGAGATGTTTGTGCCTTTGAAAGTTTTATAAATCAATATAAATGTACTACAATAACAATCAACTTTTTAATGTATTAATCGTATGTATGTGTTTTAGTGATTTTTTAAAAATAAATAACTTTATTTAGTTTTTCATCTGGACTTTGCTGCTCCAACACTTAGTTGTGTACGTGGTGCTGGGGTTTGATTAGGGTCCTCGCATATGCCAGGCAAGTGGTGTAACCGCTGAGCCACAGCTCCAGCCTTTTAGTGATTTTTTTTTAAATGAATTTAGAACACTTGAATAAAATGTCTCAAGAATGGAATGCTAAAATAAACTTATTTCTGAGGCTTATTGACGTATAAATCACTTTTTATTTTTGGTCAGGGATTGAACCCAATTTCACTTAATCACTGAGTTACATCCCCAGCCATTTTGATTTTTATTTATATTTTGGTACTGGGGATTGAACCTAGCCCTTTTTTTTTTTTTTTCCAGAGAGAGAGAGTTAATTTCTTTTCATCCCCACCCTTATTAGTTTTTAGAGGAGAGGGTTGGTGAGCCAGGGGTGGGAGGGATTTTTTTTTTCTTCTGGTTTTTGTTTTTCCTTTAATATACTTGTATATGTGGGTCTGGGGATCAATCTGGTACCTGGAGTGTGGCAGGCAAGCCCCCTACCACTGAGCCACCTCTCCAGTCCTCCCCAGCACTTTTTTATATTTTATTTTGAGATAGTCTTACTAAGTTACTTAGGGCCACCTTAAATTGCTAAGGCTGGCTTTGAATTTGCAATCCTCTTACCTCAGTCTCCTGAGTAACTGGGATTACAGGCATGCAACAATGCATCTAGCCAAACTACAAAATTTGTGAAAAGAAAAACTATTGAAATTAAATTCTATGAAGACAAGACTGGTGCTAAATAAAATAAATTATATTTTCTCAAAAGATGTGTAAAATTAGCTTTTAAATTACATAGTTGTAATTTGGAATATCTTGAATTTTAGAAAGTAGTTGACTTCTATTTTATTGGTTACATCTATATTCTATATTGGATTTGCATAAAATTATAGAGTATCACTTGACTGTTATTGAAACAATCAAAAAAATCTGAACTAGAAGAAGCTTGTCTTTTCTAAGAAGTTGCTGAAGAAAAGTACTCTGAGAAAGGTAAAGATAAAAAGATTAAATCTGAATATATTATATACTCTTAAAAATATAATACAGCCTTTACGTAGAAGGTAATTTAATATCTATTTAAAGAATATTTTTTAATGAAAATAATATGGTTCTGTGAGGAGGAGTTCATTAAAGGTTTGAATAAATAGAACATGTCAATTATAAAATGCAACTCTAAAGATGAATGAAAGGAATTTAAAAAAGGAAACCATAAAAATGTAGTCCAAATGTATTTTTCAGATAACATTTTCAGATAACTTCTTAGAATTAGGGCAGATACTGATTAAATAAAGGTAGTGAGATAATGCTTTAATAATTATTATTTTGCTGGTGTTTTTAATCAGATCGAAGGGGTTTTCAAAAATTGTTTCCTGTAAAGGGGATGATATATGCATGCTAATTTTAATGGGCTCTTGGAAAAAATTTTAATTTTGAAAATCACATATAAATAATATTTTATAGGTCTATCAATTTATGAAACTAACATGTTGATAAATAAGAATATATTTCAAAATATATACTTTTATCACTTTTAATATGACCACATACTTGTTAAAATGTTGTAAGGACATGACATAGTTATCTTTGATGCATAGGAAATGCATAGGCTGACTCTTAGTCAAAAGTTTGGGTCTCAGGTTTTGCTGCAAGAGCACATTTACATATTTTCTTAAGTATAGTCACCTTATTTTCTGCCTATTTACACTGGTCCTCTGTAAACTCTTGCTACAGAATTGTTTTCCATTAGAATTAATCTATATCCATATCCATATGTAAGTTATATGTAATCAATTTTTTTTCTGAGAACAAAAAAAAAAAGTGGAATTGGAAATATATTGTGGAAAAGCAGAATTCCAATCAAATGATCCAGAACACTTGTGTGCCTAAATCTGTTTCTGCACACAACTAGAACTTTGGTCTTAATATCTTCAAACATATTTCCTGAGGATGTAAAACCTTCTACACACACATTTTACTATCTACATTATAGCAGATTACTCTGCTACTCTAGAAAATTTCTTCCCAAAAGATAAAAGATAAATCAAAAAAGTAATCCAAAATGACTCTACTATCTGTTCAGGGACTTTTCAAAGGTCATTTAAATGAACATCAAAGTGATTGACTTGCTAATAGGTAATAACAATTTGCTTTTTACTTTCCAGAATTCCTTGAAATTCTGTATCAAAACCCTTACCCTGAAGCTTCTAACAATCCCAAACTATTATATTATGATCCTCATCTAGTGCCAAAACCCACATTGAGAGACCACAAGTATTTCATGAATATCAAAACTTTCCCTCTTCTTTGAGATAGACTTTCAAAGTCTATCTTCCTGATAAGCAATATTTTATGTTCCTCTTAAGTGGTTATTTTAGCTGTGTTTTGGGAGAGTCAAATATCTGACATTCCTCATTGGTAAACGAATATTATTATGGATGTCTCATGATGTTGTAAAATTATGATTTTGAATTTCTTTTGCTTATGCATTAACTAAATTTTGAAATACTGTTTACTTCCTTATACCATGGTTAGATATGATTTCTTACACATCCTAATCACTTGTAGTTTTTAACTTTTTAAATTTCAGATAAAGGTTTGGTTGTGTGTTTGTTTGCTACTTAGACTTTTGGCAATAAAGAGGAAATTATAGCAGCAATCCAAAATGTATTTTGGTGGTTAACATAGTATGAATTGTTTAGAATCTGGTTTTACTTCTGTAGGTAGTGCTAACGGTTTTAGATGGACAGTGTGAGAAAAAGAAAAGGGTCAGGGATGACCCCAAGTTTTTTTACTTGAGCACCTGGAGAAGACAATTCACCTTAACTGAGATGAGAAAGTCTGTGGTTAGTATTGGATTTGAGAAGAAAATGAATACTTCTATTTTGGACATGTTCAATTTGAGATGCCTATTAGACCCCCCAGTGGAGTTTTCAAGTGGTTACTGGTGCTGGATACAGACATCTAGAATTCAGAGGAAAGATCCAGGAAGACAGAAGTTTGTGATTTTTTTTCAACACTTAAACAGCGTGTAAATCAAGAAAGTCAGTGAAGGATATCATTGCTCATGAGGATAATTTCAGAAAAGATTCAAAGCCTATGTTTTAAATTGTTCCACAGGTCCATATTAGAAATGTGAGGAAAATACCAATAAAAGAAGTTTAAGAAAGAGCAACTAGTAAATTAAGAAAGTACCAGAAGTGTGATTTTCTGGAAGTGAAGGTTGTAGAAGATGGAATGATTAGGTTCAGACTACTAAAATGGGCCAATTAAAGACTGACTATAGATTTCTAGTCACGTATGACATTAAAAATAGCAATTTTTGTGGTATAACAGCACAACAAAAGTGAGTAGAGGACAGTGAATACATAACTTTTTTATGGATAAGAAACAGAACTGGAGTACTAAAAAATAGATGTATGAACAAGATAAGACTGGACCATCAGCAGCGTATCTATAGGCTGATAGAAAATATACAATTGAGAAGGCAAATTTTGAAAGAGTGGAAGAAGGAGAAAATTAATGGAGTAAAGTCCTTGAGTAAGAGAGATGTGCAGGGGATCTATAGATGAATGGAGAATTTAGTCTTTGACAGCAGCACAGTTTCCTTATGGTAATAAAAAGGAAAACAGGATTCATGGGGAAAGTAGAGAGCAAATAAAAGGTGCAAGTTTATAGATCATCTCTTTTGCTGTTTTCTATTTTCCTAGGTGAAGAAAGAAACAGGATTGAGAGGAAGATGGGAAGAAAATATTAAACATTTGAAGAGATGAGAAAGGATACAAACTAAATATCTAGGATAATGGTATAGTAAATAGACAGGAAAATGCATGTATCAGACTTAAGTCAGAAGTGAAAATAGTGTGAGCATTTTTACTTGTTACTTTACACTGCACTGTACCATATAAAGATTAAGAGGAGAGATATAATCAGATTTAGTATTTTGCCAAAGGTTTACAATTAAAGGAAGGATAGATAAGGAATTTAGGCATTTGTTAGGAGTGTTAGAATTATTAGACTTCAGATTTAAGGTGGAACATGAAGACTTGAGGGCAGTGTGAGATAATGAAAACTTCCCAACATTAATTTGTAGGTCTAGTAGATAAAAATATCACTGGAGTTGAGATACTAAACTGGGTGAAATGGAGTAAAAGGAATCGGTGGTGTGCAAATGAGAATATTAAGTGATGGTAAGCAGAGAAATGGTTCCCAAAGTTGTCCAAGATATTCAAGTCCTAATTGTTGAATAAATTACGTAATTAATTTATAGGTACTGGGGGTTGTACCCATAGGCACTCCCTAGTCTCTTTATTTATTTATTTATTTTTATTTTGAGACACGGTCTTGTTAAGTTGCTTAGGGCCTAGCTAAGTTGCTGAGGCTGGTCTCAAATTTGCACTGCTCTTGCCTCAACCTCCCCAGTCACTGGAATTACAGATGTGCACTACCATGCCCAACTACATCCTAATCTTTAGAACATATGAGTATGACACCTTACATGGCAAATTGGAATCAAAGTTACAGGTGGAAAGAAATAGCTAATGAGCTGACTCTGTGGGAGGGATACTCTCCTGGCTTATATGGGTGACCCTAGTATAGTCACAGGAGTCCTTATAAGGGAAAGCAGGAGGCAAAGATTCCAGCAAAGACTTAGTCTGTCCTTACTGGGTTTGAAGATGGATAATATAGAGGTCTATAAGTAAGTGAAAGCAGATGAGCAGGTGATGTCTAGAACTTTAAAAATTCAAGGAATGGATTTTCCCTTAGAGCTTCCAGAAAGAATGGAGCCCTGCTGATATATTGATTTACAACCAGTGCATTCCATTTGTGCCTTCCAGAACTGTGAGGTTGATGCATGTGCATTGTTAAAACACAAGTCTTGTGGTAATTTGTTATATAGCAGCAGTAGGAAACTAATATAGGAGAAATTGTAATAATTCACTAGGATAAGGTTCAGGATGTGAACATGGAATGAGAGGCTGAGAGAGGGGTAAAGGCAAAGTCATTTGAGGAAAGGAGATTAAAAATTGAGAGGCCAGGAGCAGGAAGAAATCCATGTTCAGGTCAAAAGGCCTGAAATGAAGATAGGCCTGTCAGAGTGAGCATGACCTTTGAGAAGTACTCCTCTCATAGAGATCTGTCCCATGTCCATCTGCCACTTCATCGCCATGCGCCAATGAACAAGGTAATTCTTGCCAACATCTCAGCTACTGAGCCAAGTCCTTGGTTCATTTTTTTTTTTATTGGTCCTTGGGTCTTTCATACAGAAATGTTGATATCCTGTTTCATTATCACTTCACTGAAAGAAATTAAAGTATGCTATACTACCAGCCTAAAACAAATGACATTGAATGTGTAACTTTCTAAGTGGCTTGTATTATGATCTCGCCTATTCCTTGCTCTATTTTCTTCTATAAAATTTTGGTTTTAATGATTTTTTACATCTTGATTGTAATAATGCTATATCCTTAGATTTATTCAGTTCTTAGGTCCCATTTTCAGACTGTAAAGGAGGATCAGAGAAACCATAAAAATAAATCTGTAGTCATACAATGAATTTTTTTTCATTCCATAAATCATTCTTGCAGCTCAAAGTTCATAGACCTGATTCCAGAAAAGATATTGAATAAGGCATGTTTTGAATGCTCTTTCTATCTCTGCATTTTTAAAGGCAATATATTACAGAGCAAAAGGGGTTATAATACTTTTTTATATCTAGAATTAATGAAGACAATTTGGTGTGAAATCTCCATATATCTGAGGTTTTTTTTTTTTTTTAAAAGAGAGGAGAGTGAGAGAGAGACAGAGAGAATCAATTTTTATTGAGTATTTTTTTTTCACATGGTTTTCATTGCTCTGACACTTAGTTGTGTATGTGGGTGCTGGGGTTTGAACCCATGTACTTGGACATGCCAGGCAAGCGCTGTAACGGCTGAACCACTGCTCTAGCCCTGAGACATTTTTACAAATGAAATCTTCTATTTTTATAAACTACTTTGTGGCCAGTTTTTTTTTTAACTATTTATAAATGAAAATATCTTTTCTAACACTGATTTTACTCCTGGCACCTTTTGCTTAATCTCAGGTATTCTTTATAGCAAGAGAAAATTAAAAAACATAACTTCCTAGTCAACTAGTAATGTAATCAGGTAACATCTCTAATAAGCCATCTAAGAAAATCTTCCTACCACATAAATAAGAATTTCTAGTCATATACAGCTTTTTATTTTTTAATTTATTTTAATTGACAGATTAAAAACTAAAATTTTTCATATGTGAAATATTTTAAAATACGTTATAATGTGGGCTGGAGCAGTGGCTTGGTAGATACAATGCTTACCCGGCATGAGCAGGGATGTGGATTCAAACCCCAGCATCACATACACAATGAAGTGTAGTGTCAAAGCAACGAAAGCCACATGAAAAACTAAATAAATTTGATGCTCTCTTTTTCTCTCTCTCACTGTCCCTCTCTTTCTTAAAAAAAGAAAAAATAATATGTTACAATGTGTAGTGGCTAAATTGAGGTAATTAAGAAAAGCATTATGCATTGCTTTACCTAATTTTTGTGTGCGTGTGGTCAGACCATTTAAAATCAACTCTTTCATAGTTCTTAAGAATAATAGCATTGCTATTAACTGCAGTCTATGCTAGATCTCTAGAACTTATTCCTACCATCTAACTGAAAATTTGTTTCCTTTGACCAGTGTCTCCTTGCCTCCCCCACACCCACCCCCAGGTAATTACTACTGTTTGTGATCAACCTTTTTACACTCCACCTATAAGTGAGATCGTGCAATATTTGTCTTTCTGCACCTGGCTTACTTCACCCAGAAGAGATTATCTCACATCACACAATTAACATTTCAATCAATTTCTTGAAAAGAAAACTGTTCTTTATAGTATAAATCAGAATTTTGAAGGAGTTCCAAAAGGTGCCAAAGTAGCATTGAAGGTTAGAGCCAGATGCTCCGGATTTGATTTTAAAATGCTCATGTTAGTGAAAAGAAGATGCTTCCTTCATGAAGTATAGGAACGGGACTTAGCGTTTTGATAAGAGGAAGCCAGGTGTGTTATCATGGAAATGACACTTTTTTGTTGATGTGAAAAAAAATAGCTGCTATTTTGGATAAAGGGTATGAAATGAAACAACCGTGATAAAGAATTCTGTCTTTGCAAACTTTTTAATGTCTTTTAAAATTCATTTTAAAAATTTTTAAAAGATTGTTTTGTGAGTTCAGCTGTGAAGGAACTAAGGAAAGGTGATTTTGTCTACATTTCAACTTGATCTTCAAAGGGGGCAGCATAACTTTTAGAATGGTACAGACACTCAATGTGAATGAACACCAGAAGTTGCCAGATGTACTGGCTCACTTCTCTATGCTGAATCTTTTCCACTAACATCTTAAAAGGTTTGTATTCTATAGAAGCAAAAGCAAAATCAAGACCAAGGCACCAAATATTTTCCAGTTCTGAAACCGTGTTGAGGTGACATCTGCATTTAGCTATTTTATATGCATATCAGAGACAACAATGAACGTTCAAAACTCAGTACTTCTATTATTCTGAAAGAGAACTGTCAGGCTTAAACTGAAGATTTCAGCAGGAAGTTTTCTCCTAAATGCTACAGTTTGAAGGATGCAATATCTGAGAGAAAGGGATCTCTACTGAGTAATTTGTATGCTCATGAATATTTAGAAAATCAATGTTAAAATTCATGGTACAAAGAAGATCTGTTATTTAGATAAAGAGAGAAGGAAATCAATCAGTGAAAACTCCATATGAGATATTTCCATAATGAAGCACAGAAATATCATGAGGTAATGACAAAAATAGTATCTTGTGTTAAATAGGATGATGTGAAGGATTAGTGATTATTAAATATCTGATTACACATCGTATCTGTTCAAAATATAGTTCTATTTTTTATATTTGTTTGTTCTAAGAACCTGGTGGAAAGTTTGCAGTGAAGGAGAGCTAACAGAGATCAAGTGGTATATTGTACTTGGAATTATAACAGGCTTTTCTTAGGGAGAAGGAATTGATAGTAGATAGACACATTCATTTCAGATAAACTTCAAATATGATCAATTTGATGAAGTATGGCAATAGTACCACCACAATATTCATGTTACCTGGAATATTCGTATTTCTAATAATACATCTGGGATTTTAAAGTAATCTTTTGAAATGTTGTTTATTACATTGTGATCTTTCTTACCAATATATATTTAAGATCATGGATGTTTCAACTATTTTTCTCCTAATCATGCTGGTAGTTTGTATAACTGAAGATTGATAAACATTTGTTGAATTTAACAGGGAATCCCTTGGATTTTCTATTTAATCTTTAAAGTCTTAAGAAGAGAGAAACTAAACTCACTAAGATCCTAGAGTTCCATGGAGTTAATGAGCTATTGAAAGCAATTATATCTGCATAGTATTTCTTGCTGTCCCCATTTACTATTAAAATTGTACCTATATAATTAAAAGGGTGAATATAATAGTGAATTTATTCCTAATTATCATGCAAATGGATTAGTCTTATATTTAAAATAAAAAATAAAAATTCACATTACTCTATTTTTAACATTGTGCACATGCTGCATAGAATGGTAGTTGTTGAGGGTACAAGATGAGTAAGATACATTAGTTCAGTATTTGAAACTCAGAATAGAGAATAAAGCACTTACTGAAGTAATGAAAACTCTATGTAATATATTGGCACAATGAAAAAAGGTATACATTGTTCTGTGGGTCAACAAGAATGGACACCTAGTCATAAAAATTAGCACTTATATAATGTAGTAGCCGCACTTTTCCAAATTACTTGTATTTATTTTGTCACTTAAAGCATAGTTACTGGATCAAGATTAGACATGTATGGAATGAAAAAGAATTTTAGGACTCTTTCTTGAAATACCAGGATAGAGTATTAGTTCATTCTTTGAAAATCTCAGTGTATTCAGAAAGGTGGTCTATTATCATGTGTTAAATCCATAAGGTGTAATGTTATACAGCCTAATACTTTTTTAGAGACACTGTGGGTAAGGGAAGGGAGGGATATGGGTGGGAAATTGCGGGGGGCACTCCTAGGGGTAAATCTAGTACCCAGAAACTATACACATTTTATATTATTTTGTTAAAAATTTGTATGCTTGTTCAAAAATAAAAATTAAAATAAAAAAAAGAAAATATCAGTGTAAAGAGAAAAGTCTATAGCCATTTTGATACTGCAAGAAAAATCCAAGACAAAAGCTTGAAGGAAGAGAGCCCAACTAAGTAAAAACTATGTGAATCCATAGACTTGAAAAAACTGAGTTAAGCTAACTTTGAACTTATTTCTGAACTTTCCATTCTATGAACCAATACAATTCCTTTTATTTACATGAGATTGAGTTTTCTGAGATTTGTTACTTGTGCTGAAAAGGAAATTTGTTTAAAATATTTAATCTTCTCATACTTATAAAATGTCCTCCCAGGATTTATTCATTTCTCCTCTCCCTAATAAATTCCAACCCACCCACTAAGGTTGCATTGAACTGTAATAACCTACATTATACATTTCATGATCTCTCCAGTGAGAAGTAATTAATTACCCTTTTGCCTTCCCCTGTATTTAGTGGCACTGATGTCTCACATTTTAGTTAGCTGTTTTTCATAAGAATTTCCTCCCTGGCTTTGTGATTAGAAAGATGTGATTCAAATGTCAACTCCTCTAATTACAAGTTGGAAGTTCATTAAACTTCTTTGACTTAGATCTTCTTTGTATCTGTAAAATAGTGTTAATAAAAACTAAATCATAGAACCAGGTGGGATGCAACATGAAAACACATGTAAAAATTGAATTGTGTCTCCCACGAAAAATATATGTTGAAGTTTGAAATCCTGACACCTCAGAATGTGACTTTATTTGGAAATAGGGTTATTGTAGATGTCACAGGTGAAGGTGAGGTCACACTGGAGGAGAAAGGGCCCCTAATCCCATGTGATGGTGTCATTACAGGGAGAAGGCCACGTGAAGAGACACACAGTTGTGAGCCAAGGAACAGCAAAGCTTTCTGGCAAGGCACCAGAAGCTAGGAAGGAACAGGGAAGGATTCCAGAGTGCACACTACATTGACAACACCTTGACTTGCACTATCAGCCTTCAGAACTGTGAAAATAAGTTCCTGTTATTTTTCCACACAATAATTGTACATATTTATGGGGTTCAGAGTGATGATTTGATACATACATACAATCTATAATAATCATATCAGGACAATTTAGTATTCTATCTCCTTAAACATTTTTCATCTTTTATGTTAGGAAACTAAACATCTCTCTTACAGTTCTTTTTAAATATATAAGATTGCTGTGAAATATAGTCACCCAGCTTTTCTATAGACCATTAGAACTGAATTGAATTCTCTTTTTTAAGGAAGGCTGATAGAAAACTATGTGATGGTCTTCTCCTTCCTTTGGATTCACGCTTGGGCTGGAGCTTATGTCATCAGATCTCCTGGATCTCCAGCTTGCTTATCGCAGATCATGTGGCTTCTCAGCCTCTGTAACCCCAAACGCTCATTCCTTAAAATAAATCTCTGTACAGTGGGCCTGACCACATCTCTGTATCTATATCTATGTCTGTGTCTATGTCTATGTCTATAGCAATATTTATGTCTACAGATTATTGGTTCTATTTTTCTGAGGAAGCCAGGCTAACACATAGTATATGCCTACTATTTATAAAATTTAACTTTTGCCTCTACTTCTCCAGTTGAAAAGTTTTGGGTCTTACCCAATCTTTGAAGCTGTATCCACTAGTGAATGCAGGTATCTTTTCTGGATAAAAGAAAATGCAAACTCTGAATTGCCTATAAATTTTGGTATGTAAATCTCTATGGATCATTTGTACTTGAGTCTCAAACTGTGTTTAGTGTGCACAATGATGTCTGAAGCACTGAACAGTGTTAATATTGGTATATTAAGCTGCAACCACTGATATATCAAGCTATATATTGCCTGGTGTCACTGGAACCTTGAACATTATATGCATAGATTAAAAGGTGTACTCGTGTGCTCTACCTCAAGTAATATACGCTGGAAATATGTAATCTGACATGTGGCCCCTTGAATATTCTGCCTCTGCTCTTTGTGTACATCGGCACTTGAAGTATTAACCTTGCTTATTTTAGTTTCTTTACACAATAGAATGTAAAACTACACCAACAGAGCTTTAGAGATTTATTAAATGTTCCTTTCCTTTCACCCAGGAACATAGTTTCAAAGGCTCTTATTTAGGCATGCATGCAGGCCAACAGCTTGGGCTTTATTTCATTGTTGACTTCTCAAGTCTGCAATTTTCCATGACTGATTAGCTTACCTGGGTAGATTCTGATGATAATGTAATCAAGTTTGTGTGTTCAGTCTCACGATGAGAATAATTTCTATCCTTTTCTTCACTCCTTCCTTCCATTTTTTCCTGCATCACTGTATTTACCTACACAAGCTTCAGTATATGCCCAGGTATTAAATATGAATCTGGCAAAATATGACTATATGTACATAAATTAATAGAATTACTGATAAAAACTCTAAACTGGGATCAAACTTCATATTTCAATTCAGAAAACCCACACTGATCTGGATCCATTTTTTCCCTCCGTATTTTTTATTGATTCATTATATTTGTACATAATGGTTGGATTTATTGTTACATATTTGCGTGTACATGTAATATAAAAATATATTTTGTCCAATACAACCAAAGGACATAATGATAAGTGGATTCCAAATTATCCAAAATGTACTGGTACAGATAAACCACCATAAAGGAAACTATAATATCAGATACACTATTACAAGTGTGATAATAATTATTTAAAACAATTGCTTAAGATTATTTACATGAAAAATGTGAGCATTCTTTGGGACGGTAAGTGAAGTGACTCATAGTCAAGTACTCTTCAACAGGTCTTTAAAAATCACCTGGAAATGTCAAAGTTCTTTGTCAAAAGACACTAAAATTGAGTCTAGTTTAGGCTTTACTTAAAAAAGATGTGAGTTGTAAGACAAAAAAAAAACAATGACAAATGCCCATTGTGATACTATCTGACTCAAATAACTTTTGGAATAGGGCTATAAATAGCATTCTCTGAAAAATTCAAATTTCAGTGGGACCTTATAACTTTAAATAGAACCATAACATAAAACTTACCATACTTACATGATCTTGAATTTCTGTGCATGCATATATTTAAATGTAGACTACACAGAGTTTTCTAAAAGACAGAATTCTGTAATCATTAAAATGAAAACTAAAGCAACACTAAGTTTCTAAGTTCAGTACTCTTTTTCAGAAACTCTATGGTGCATTAAAAAGATCTATGTGTGAAGTTCTGCAAACACTATCCCACAAGAACTGACAATGAATCTGAAAATCTATTTTCACAGTTTCACAAATGGTGCAAGAGTAGTCCTTGGGGAAATACTAGGTCTTTGTTGAATAAGTGTGATAACTTGAATTTCAATCAGATATCAATTTCCTGCCAACAAAATTCTCTCTGTGATTTAATATAGTTACATCTCTGGCAAAACCTATTAAATTTAAAAGGTCACATCTTTGGATGCCTCTTCTTTTATTTAATAAGTATTTAAATGGACTGTTTTCTGTTGAAATTTATATTACAGGTACAACATACATTTTGTTTTACAGGTATAATACACATTTTGTTTCAAGGAGTTGTTCATAAATGGACATTTATTTTTCATAGAAGATATTTTAATTGTTGGATTATTGCATTGTTATATTGATCAGCCAAACTGTGCAGCACTGCTCTAGAAATGTCCTCCAAGTAGTGGATGAAAAATATAACAAATGTAACTTCATCTTTTCTAAGGAATTTCGTACCAAGTAATTACTCTTTTGAGAATTATACAATTCACCTCTCCAATTATTAACATTACAGTTATTAACACTATCCTAAAATGAATGCAACACTAGATATATACCAGATTTAGGATTGGTAGTAAAGAGATAGTAAGCCATAGAAACATTGTCTACAGGTGTTGAAGCACAGGTTTATGAAGTTAAGATGTGCACAGAATAGGCAAACATCATGTCCACATAGAATAAGTGATGGAGGAAATGAATCAAAATCACTGCATAGTGAGGCATAGAGACTAAAGAAAAGGCAAATATAATCGTAAGTATTAGTAATCTTCATTTCTTCAACATTGAAAGTCATTACATCACCTTCCAGAACAGAGTAAATGAATGTGCTGAGCATGTGAAGTCCAGGTGAAGGAGTATTGAAACGGAGATGTGAGGTGAAGCTGGGAGAACAGGAAGATGAGCGCATGACAGACTTGGAGCATAAATTAATTTTTATATGATATGGTAGAAATGAAGAGTCTTTGCACCTCTTTTTGTAGAATCTGGCTTCATAAAAACTTTAAATCAAGTTTGTTCTAATAATCGAGCAGAAATTGGATTAAAATATTGATGAACCTCTCAGTTTGGTGTGGTTGAAAAGGAGAAAGTATTTACAATTTACCTTTTTAACTAAAGGCCTAAGTAAATAGGTAATACTGTACCAGAAATTAGAGTTGAAAATTGAAAGTGTGTGTGTGTGTGTGTGTGTGTGTGTGAGAGAGAGAGAGAGAGAGGGAGAGAGAGGCGGGGGAGAGGGGATGTCCAGAAATCCTAGGCTCTCTAAATTGCATTTAGGTTTCAGTTTTTTATAACAATTTCCCCAACTACATTTCAAGCTATTGGCCCTCCTGCTATTGCTTGTTCCCTGGCCTACAGTAAGGAAGAAATTTCAGGAAACTATTGGGAATGAACAGAAAAGCAGAAATCATTCACTAAAGAAGAAGAAAAAAATAAATAAATAAAAAGAGCATAATTTGGTAAAGAATTCAAAGTTGATTTTAGAGGAAAGGGATAAATTTCCAAATTTAGAAGACTAGAATATATTGGAGAGGTCAATGTTAAAATGAGCAATTTTTTTTTTCTTTTTTAAAGAATCACTTTTGTTTAGTTTTGCATCGAGCCTGGCAGTTATATGTGGTGCTGGGGTTCTAACTCAGGTCTTTGTGTCTGCCAGGCAGGTACTGTAACCACTGAGCCACCACTCCACCTCCTAATATATGCAGTTTTAAAAGAATAGTTGTTTATAGATAAAAATAGTGAGTATATATGCATCATATATTCAAAGTATCTGTTACTATTATATATTTGTTTTATATGCTTCTAAAATATGCATATTTCTATTGATTCATTCATTATTTAATATGCAGGTATGTTTTCTTTTATCAGCAATTGAACTTAAGAATATTATTCATAGTGGAAAAATATATGGTCATAGAAAATGGTCAAGAGGCCTAGTTTCAGTTCCAGCTCCCAAATTAACCATCTGAGACTTTAGCAAAGGCATTGCCACTCTCTGGGTCTTAATTGTCCTTTGTTAAAATTGGGACTAACATTTAGTGGTCAATTAGTTTATGAAAATGATTACGGTGGTTTTTGAGCCTGAGAAGACTATAAGTAGACGACTACAGGAGTTTAGACTTGTGCTTTCTTTACAGTTCCTTTACCTCTGTATCTTTCCATTGTTTATTCACGTTAGCTTCTCAGTGAGAACTTCCCTGAGTTTTCTGCTTAAAATTCATCTGCAGCTCCCACTCATTCTCACCTTCTTCCCTGCCTGATTTTTATCTCTAATTCTAGCATATTCTATCATATGCTTAAATACCTATTTTAAAGTATGCATTTGTACAATGCATAATATAGTATAAATGATCTATCTGGAGTTATGCAAATGGAGTGAATCCACCATGCAAACCTTTCATGTTTTGAAGATTGCCCAGATCAAGTGGATTAGACTGGACTCAGAATGCTTTGACTCAGTCTGAACCACTTTTATAAGGTATATTTTTATACATATTTTGAAAATAATATACATGATGTCAAGGATATATGGGAATAAGTTTAACTGTCATTGACTCCTTAATTTCTTTCAGAGCTATAAATGAAATTCATTTCATCTTGGAAGCCTATAAAGAGCAACGAATCTAAATGTCAGAACTGAATCCTCTTCATACAGAGAGAGGATCTTGAAGGCCTTTTCACAAAAGACTCATGGAGCAGTTTGGAAAAAGCAATGATTTAAAATATTTTGATAAAGGGATAAGGTTGGTCCTGCATAAAACCTCTCTCAGACCCACTAAAATAAGCATAAAATATTAAAGGGACAAAACTTTCAGCAATCCATAAAGCTAAGTATAAAAGTGGAATATTTGTGAGTTTTGGAGGAATTTCTACAAGCCACAAAGGTGATGGGGTTACAGTGAAAAGGACAGTGGCACATGCCTGTAATCCCAGCAGTTTAGGAAGCTGAGGCACAAGGAAGATTGCAAATTCGAAGCCAGACTCAGCAACTTAGTGAGACCCTGTCTCAAAATAAATAAATAAATAAAGGACCCTGGATGTGTCTTATTGTTTATGTGCCCCTGGGTTCAATCCCTGGTACAAATAAATAAACAAATAATAAATAAATAAAAGATGAATACAAAGGCAGTAAGTTCCGATCAAGTGGACAACAACCTCGAAGCATCCACAATTCTACTCCCAGTGCACAGAAATGTTTCTCAGGCAGATATTCTTTTTCTTTCTCCTGGATTCCTCTGTGATTTTTCTTTCTGTATCATTCAGAACTTTAACCCTCCTTGCCCCAGCATGCCCCCCCCATGCCCCGCAACACACATTAACCAAAACAAGAGGAGAATAGGTCTTAATGTACTTTGGTCTTAGGCAATGCAGTTCTTCAGAACACAGTCAAAAAGTGGGCGTGTGGAAGAAGGATGGGTGAAGACAATGAAGAATGATAGAACTAGGGCATGTTAAAGAAGGGAATATAACTTTTATTATGGCAGACATGATCAAAGAGAAGAAAAGTATGTTAGGTTGTTTAGGGTACAGTTTTATCCCCAAAGGATGAGCTCCCTGGATAGGGGAGAATATACAGTGTTGCCCCAAATCATCCATTTTCAAACTGTTGTATCAGGTACTACCTTTTTGATATTAACATTGTAGAAACACACATGAATTAATGAGAAAGTAATAAACAATGCTCAAGTAAGATACATTATGCTGTAATAAAATTGGAAAATAATATTTCAAGTAGAAATGTGATCAGAAAACTATCTTTGAGAAAACCTAATTTTGAGGAAAATAAATTCAAGTGCATAACTGATTAGCTTAAAAGATGACTTCTAATAAAATTAAAATAAAATTTAATCTTTGAATATCAGTGTTTCAAGTAGTTCATGAGGATTATAAATGGATGTGCCCTCCACACTCTACAGAAAGGTTTTCAATCTTCGCACTTACTGATATTTGGGCAGGATAATTCTCTAAAGTGAAAGGCCATGCCATGCATTATAGGATGGTGTGGGTCAGGCCTAAGATGGCTATGGATAGGATCCCTAATCGAAACTTCCAACTTAGCATATAGCCAAGGTCATACATACCCCGATTTAGCACAGGCACTCAAGGTCATAACCATCTTGGAAGCATGCACTCACTTATGTAACCTGTTGACAATGTGCCTTATCTGTTTGGCTTGCATATAAAAAAGGCCAATGGAAAAACTGGTGATGGGGTAACTGTGGACTACTCCACCTCTACTATCCCAACTGTGCCTGGCATCTTCTTTCAACTGCTGGGGTCCTGAATCTGTTTCCCCTAATCTGAACCTCAGTCTAGCAGATGCTGAACAGCAATTTTAGTCTCCACTCACTAGATGCTGTTATCCCCCTACCCCCTTCACCCAGTTGTACTGACCCAAAGCATCTCCACACATTGGCAAATGTCCCTTCAGGGATAATCACTCTTGGTGGAGCAACTGACTCTTACAGATATAAAAGCACACAGAAGAGAGCAGAATAAAACTCTAGTAAGCATGAGAAAAGAACGAAACAGCATGAAACTAGAAATACATACCTCCAGGTTTATCAAGCATTATAAAATTTTCCTATTTTATTTATATTTTAGTCAGATACAAATGTTACCTTTAAGAGAAAGATGACATTATGGAAATTTAAAAGTACATTGTCAAAGAATATCTACTATTATAATAAAATGAATGTCAGAAAAACAAACTAAAAGAAATACTACTTGGTGGGATAAGTGGGCCACTTTAATAATGAAAAAGTCAAATATAGAAACTTTATACACAATTGAATATGCCATGAATAAAAAACATTAAAAATATAAAGAGATATTGACAAATATTAATGAAAGAAATTTCACGTGGCATCCTATAGCTGGTAAAGTAATAGTGCAACTTGATGTTTTGAAACAATGAAACAAGAATGAAAGTTAAATATTTGTTCTTAACATTTTCTTCTACAAATAGATATTTATGGGATTTTTTTCAGTGCTCCAAATAGGTACCAAAATAGGCAAAACTGTACAATAACAAAATCTAAAAGATGCATGTTTATGAAGGGGGATCCTTGCCTAGGATACCTGGAGATGTGGAGGAGGGAGGGATTAGGAAGGATATCTAGGAGACTGGAAGGAGGCAGTATGGGGGAATCATCTCAGAAGGAGATCTCTGATCTCCACGAGAAGTCCATTTAACACAGGGCTTCTTTTGGGGGAAACATAGAACCATAGGGAATACAAGGTGGGCAACCATGACATGGCAGCAGCCTTGGCTAAGTATGTAAATATACATTTGTTCTTGATTGTTTGATAATGATTTCCCCTCAATTATAAGTTCTTATTCAACTAATAAAATAAAGATGCATGTTTGTGCTGAAATGCATAGCTCTGTATGTTATAACCATTAAGTTATAATCATTAACCATAGCAAGTGAATCAGTAATGCGAGAGCAAAAATAAAAGTAATGATGCCGGGAAACACCACTAATATTAAAAATGAGATTCTGCAAACAACGTCCTTCAAACATTTGGAAAGTTTGCCAAAACCAAACAACAAAATGAAAAGTCTACAAGGAGATTCAAATTGAAAACTACAGTAATAATAAGTGAAACTATTGTTTGCTAAACACTCAGTACCTATATATCATTTTGTTAAGTAATGTTACATATAAATTTATTTTGTATTGAATACAACCCAGTGCATTATATAGTCCTAAAACTATCATGTTATAGATGTTGCCATTTGCTAAATTGGGTAAATAAGCAAGAGCAAGTTCGCTCAGTGTGTAGATGGAGAATGGATGAGTTCAGAAAAATTAGTGATTTTTCCCTCAGGATGCTTCTTTTAAGTGCATTTCTATTTGTTTCTTTTCCCGTCTGGAGAATTTGGTCATCAGATTTGAACATGTCTCTCATGATCACTTAATTCAGGTCAGCTCTTCAGTTGGGCCCATCAGTGACCACCCAGTTGAAAACAGCACCTCTTGCTACCCTCTTACACCAGTTAATTACTCTTTGTGTGTAGACTGTGTTGTAAACAAATAATTGAATCAGGGTCTCTATCTTTTATGACTAATTGCTATCATGATGTGCTGAGTAAATATTAATAAATATTCATTTATTTAATAAATTAATTATTTAACAAAAAGGGAGAAAAAAATGAAAGGAAATCTTCCACGAAAGACGACTGGCAGAATCAGAACACCATGTATTGTATTTTAATGCTGTTATTCACAGAATCACAGAAAAGATCCAGTCTTCTACTGAGGTCCAGGGACATGCCTTCTGTGACAGTATATGTGAATGTTTGATTGGGTCCAACAGAGAACTGAGGGTAGAGATCTGAGTTCTAGTCAGTTTTATGCACATTTAGGCAAGCAATGAAGCAGGGTTTCCAAGCCACATATATTGATTGGGCAGGAAATTTTGGTATCAATGCTATACTAACTGAATAGATTTAAGCAAAGTGATGTAGTAAAAGATAATGAATTTTTATAATAATCTACTGCTTACAAAAAGTGTTAGCATTCAATACTAAAAAGTTTTGTCCTTTACCAAAAAAGGTGATATATATATATATATATATACACACACACACACAAACACACACATACATATACATATACCTATATATATTTAAGAAAATATAAATTTAAGAAAAATTTTCTTAGTTTTAATTTATCTTAAATTACCTATTTTAAAAAGCAAATATACAGTAGTTTTTAATTCATGGGTCTTAAATCCTCCTGTAGAAGATATCCTTTGACTCTGAATCTATCTGACTTTCTTGTTATTGTCTCCTATTAATATATAATATAAACTATTCTCTATTTTTATTGTTCTGAGTGTTTTGTTTTCTGAAGAATTCCATTTTAATTCCCTTTACTCACATCAATTAGGCCTTAATGAAGCCCAGAGGAATATTTAGCCCATACTTGCTGTACAGATCACTGATCTGGTTAACTTTTAATCAGATTAAATGTTGATACTTAACCCCAAAGAGTAGAAACTGGATCCTCTGTTACTACAATTAAAAATTATATATATCAAATTGATACCGATGCAGTCATCTTAACAGGTATTTCATGCAGTAGTGTAAATTTTTAGATACTCTCTTTTTAACCTTGCTGTGGAGAATGACTGGCTCTTGTTTTTTTTTTTTTTTTTCTAGAGGAATTTACCTCCATGGGCTTCCTTGGAATTTTTATTTGAATGCTTGGGATATATTTATCAAACATTTATAATTCCTTCTTAATTTCATGTTTCTTCTTCTTTGCTATATTTTTTCTGGGGAAATTGATATTTAAAAGTTAATAAATTATCATCTACTATTTTCCTGGTATTTAATACATTTTTTGTTTTTGCTGAACATAAATTTGAATATGTATTTTATTTTTAATTTGATACAAGGGCTTCTCATTCCATTTGTTGCTTTTTATTTTATACCATCAGGAGAAAACAAACCATCTACCAATATCCTTAATTCACACCTACATAATATAGAAACATGTGCATACACATATTTTCTATGAATGAGTTACCTCTGTCTTCTGGCTGTAACTTTCAAAGATTGATAGTGGAGAACACTTGGATATTTGATCCTATTTTCACTTGTACCCTCAATATAAGTAGATAATTTCTATGGTGAGATAAGTCTGTATTAAATTTGTCTTACTCTTTTAGCTTAAACAAAATAGTTTCAAAATCTGTTAACACAATAATTTTTAAGTAAAATATAATAAAGAATAAAACAAAAAGTTTTATTACAATTTGAAGTGGTAACAGAGAAAACTCAAACATCTATGTGTACTTCTCATTTTCTTTAATCACATCTAAGTTAGAGCAACAGCTATCAGTATGCCTTCAGATGTAGTATTCCTGAATGTTGTATCAAACTTGTTTTCTTAAGAGCTGTTGAACTTACAATGGGATTTCCTTAACTCAAAACTTTCTGAGCATCATGGAGGTAGCTAGTTTCTTATGTTCATGACATAAAGTTGACATAATACATAATATAAGTATTATCATAATATTTGAGTCTCATAAGCTGTGGGAAATCCTAGATACATTATATGAGTTTCATACTACAAAACAGAATCTTATTTTAATAAATAATCTACATAATGCAATAATTTACAACGTAATCATTCACCTAATTTCACTAGTTAGCATGGAAATAAGTTTTCCAGTAGATGGTTTAAATGAAAAGAATACCATTAAAGATCATGGGTTATTTGTACAGGAAGATGTGTGAGGATATTTGCCTCACAAAATAAGATTTATCTTGAACTATGATTTCATCAGAGTAGTACAAGTATTTGATTTGACAATTGCCCTGGGAATTGGTTCCTTTCCTGAGGTGGTCACAGACTGTTGAACACACATAGAATTATGCATAGTTTTATGAATTCATAAATTTCAATTTAGTGTGGGAAACATGTGAAACAGTGAAATGTTGCTTAGCAATCTTTGAATCAGCACGAGGCGAACTAGTTCTAATCTTTGGACTCTAATGGCATAGAAATATGAACATCTTTATCAACTTCCTTCCAAAGAACCAGGATAGCCACTACATTTGATAGGGTACAACCTCCTAAAATTAAGCCCAGTGTTCTGATTCAAAAGTTGAATCAAATCTCTATTTTCTCACTTCTATTATAATCACTTGTGATAGCATATTTTACCTGTTTTATTATTTTCATGAAATAATGAATAATAAATTAAAATAAATGCCAACTTTAAAACACAGATAAAGGGGCTGGAGTGGTGTCACGGTGCCTGGCTTGGGTGAGGACATGGGTTCAGGCCCCAGCACCATGCACACAACAGAGTGTGAGATCAACAGGGGTCACATGAAGAACTGAATAAAACTGTTTCTCTCTCTCTTTCTTACTGTCTTTCTCTCTCTTCAGAGAAAAAAAAGTTTAAAAAAATGAAAATAAAAAAAGAATTAAAATAAAATATAGGTAAAATATCTTTGGGTTTTAAGGATCTTATAAAACAAAGGTTACAAGTATAGAATATTTTCTAAGCAAATGAAATATCAAAAGGCAATGAGCATATAGTGACAAACAGGAGATAATTCATTTGTTAACTAATATCTACCTAGAAATAGCAATCATAAAGAAGTTGAAATGTCAGTAAGTTGAAAAGGACTCTGACATTTCAAAATAGAAAACTCATGTTACATATTCATTTAAAGTTTCCTAATGATTCAGTTAATGAGGAAATTGAATAATTTACTCCAAGAGAAGTTAAAAGCAAAATTATTAGTAACATTTAAGGAGATTCATAAAATTCACCATTATCAGCTATTGTGTCAAAATTATAAGTGAGAATTTATATTACAGAGACTTTCAATCTGACTTGATTTAACTTTGTTGCCTGAAGTTATCCATTCTACAACACCATGTAGCAAATAAGGAAAGCAATAATAGGCAATAGTACTAAACAGAAAAATCAGGCTCACCACCCAGATGATTTAAGTCTGAAAAAGAATGCCTTAAAATTTGAATTTGCTGTAAAATAACTTTAAAATAAATCAGTAATACTCTATAGATTGTTAGTTTTGGAATGACAAAACATGAACTGCATCTTCAAGGCAGGGATATGGGACCTGGGTGACACATTTTCTCTTTACATTAGCATTTTGAGTACTATAGCAGGAAGTGCTTAATGATCCTTTAGCAACATAACATCAAGGCTCTGAGCAGAGTCTTCTATGGGAGTATAGCACGTTACACTACCAAGGAATATTTTTAAAAAGAAATGGGCACAGGAATGTATGAAGAAAGTAAAACCAAACAAAATTTTTTTTAGGAATAATACCACAAACCAATCATAATATCATGATATAACTTTTGTTAGCCATATTTCCCTCATGCACATAATGAAGGTCTCAGATAAACCGTAAGGAAAGTAACAGGGAGTGCTTTACTCTATACTAGACATTACATATGCATTTCATATTAGTACACTCATTCACTCTTCAAAAACAAATGTATAGAGATGGATACTATTTCTCTCACAATTTTGAAGATGGCATAGTTAGTGGGTAAAAAATCTTTACTTACAATAGAAAGACCAGTAGAAGGAAGAGGAATCAAGGGGTGGGGGGATATTGGGGACTAAATTAGAATAAGCTACATTGCATGCTGTGGTAAAAAAGCTAATGTTTGTCCTATTGTCAAGCATATCTAAAGAGAACAGGGGGTGAGAGGAAGGGAGGGGAAGGGGTAATACTGGAACTGAGTTAAAACAAGGTACAAGATTTTATGTCATTATACATACTATTGTTACATATACTAAAAACTGTTTTTCATACATGTAAGAATTATGTCACTATACTTGGGTATAGTAGAACAAATATATATCCCAGAAAGTGAGGGAAGTGACCAGGGGACAAAAAAAAAAAAAAAAAAAAAAAGCTAGGAATTGAGAGAGGCAGGGCCTGGAGCCAGCCCTACAGCACGCCTGGGAGCCTGCACTTGAACGCTGTGCAATGCAGATGGCTTCTTAGGTTGCTTCTTCATTGACAGCCTATAGGTTTATGATTTTGGAGAGGAGTTATAATACATATATTCTACAGGGAGGAAATGTGTATAATGGGTATAATACGGAATAATGTCAAATAATGGTACAATTTTACAAATTCTTCTTATGGGGTCAAAATATGCATACAACTCTCAAACCCTGATGATATCTGAAACTCTAGCAAGTACAGCAAGTTATTTCTACACAATCATGTGACTCTTTGCTTAATTAATTACAAAAATATTATAATTCATCTTAACATGAAAAAAATTTATTTCTACTTTAAATTTGTAGGAATGATTGTGAAAATGAATGAATATTTTATATATATATATATGTATGTATCTTTCAATATAGAATTTGTTGATCTTGTCCATAAAATGTAATAGAGAGATAAACCCTTTTCTGTGTCTATCATTCCAGTGCTTAAAAGGAAAACAAAATAAAAATATGTTAATAAAACTGTATTAGTGTGTGGTAATGTTTCACTGTCAATTTGTTAGTGGCTTAAGGCAGACGGAACAAAATCTGAAAAGCAAGTCATCAACATTTTACTTTTAACTCTGCCTCAGCTATTTTTTGACACTAGTCTGAAAGAAAGTACCAGAAATACACACTCAGGTTATTCCCTTGCCTTGCTCTCACCTTATTAGTGGTATTGAGGGCTAAACTATGCCCAAACATGTATTTCCTATTCACATAGCTTTTTTTCCCCCTAGAATCTCTTGGTGTACTTCTGTAAAGGAGTGTATTTGAGGATTACATAAAGAAAAGAAAAGCAAGGGAAAGAAAGTGTATAGTGGGGAAGGTGGCAGCAGTTCCCAGTCAACCCCTGTCACTGGGCTGGTGCGTCAATGTGAAGAGACAGCTTTAGATAAATAATCTGATTTCAGGACAGGTTATTGTCTGGGGACAAGGGTACTGCTTTAGAATCCAAAGAATGGCATGTTTTTAAAAGATACTCTTTCTGCTTCTGCCCTGAAATTCCAGCTGCGCATGAGAAGGTGATGCCTTCATCAAGAAGGTGACAAACGGGAGGCAATCTCAAGGTCCACAGTGAAGGAACACTTGCTGTGTTAGCACTGGAGATGAAGGAAGAACATGAAAAGGTATCGTTTTCACTGCTCATTTTAAGGGAAAATAAATACCACAGTAGACACTCTGTCAGTTGTATATGCATGTTGGACCTAAGTAAGGGCTATAAAGATTAGATCCATATTCAAGTTTGGAATGTCATAAACATTTTACTATTTACTATTTACAATGCCCAGCAAATAGTTGTCAAAATATGAGTCTATGCAAATTAATTATTTTAAGATTATTTTGTAGTTACTGATATTCCTGACAGGTTCTAATTATTATTATTTTTAAAAGCTCTATAAGCATGGATTGCTTAAGTTTTGCACCCTACACCACAGTTGTAAAATTTAATTAGGTTATTTTACCTAAATTACACAATTGTAGCTATATTATGTAATCATAGTTTCTTGAAATATTTGGAAATCAACCAACTTCTGAGAGAGATTTTATCCAAACTGCATTGATATATAGGCTCCTATCAATTGTCTAACTGACCATTTCTCAAAGAACAAATTTTGTAGGCACCTTTATTTCCATCACTCAATTTTTACTAATTATTGTTGAAATACTCTCCTCAACATTACATATAAATATGGCCTTCTGACATTAGAAATTATTACCATATATAACAATTTTTTATAGTTTGTTCATATTCAACAATAACAGCAGACATATCTCACAGACTCCAGGGACACATTGTTAAGGAAAATTTGATACAGTTCACAGGATTATGGAGTTTATAAATGTGTAAGGAGAAGCAAAGATTAACTAAATATCATCTCTCTGCAAAATATTGAAGGAAAGAAGCACTGGGCTGTAAAATATGATAAAGGGTTTGGATCTAGTCAGTTTGAGTAAAATATGTTTGAAAATTGAGTAAGCAAAGTTAATATTAAAACTCAGTATCATACCAGAGATGGATCCCCACCTGGAGCAGTCCCCACCTACCTAACACGCTGCCTATCTGTCTGGAACTCTTTGAGTCCCACTGGCAGGCACTCAGGACACCACCAGTAGGATTGCTGTCTGGTCCCTGCTCAGAACAAACCTAAGGAGCATCCCCACCTGGAGCAGGTCCTACATGATGGCCCACATGCCTGTCTGGGCCTCTTTTGGCAGGTGCTCAGGTCACCACTGGTAGAACGTCCTTCTGGATCAACCCCTGCCCAGCTGAAGGACTGGCCCAGTCCTCTTCTGGTCTGGATCCCAGCACATGCCAGGACAGACAGGAGGAACATCCCTGCCGGGAGCAGCCACTGAACCAGGCCTCTTCTGGTTCTGGCCTGGTAGTTGCCCAGGGCAACCCATGTTCAGATCTGTAACCTTGAGCCAGGAAACAAAATGTGGAGCAAAATCAGGACCCAGGCAGCAGCAGCATCTGGAAGAAGGTGATCAACAAAGAGGTGGCGACTGATCTGACCCTTTTCTTGCAAGGAAAAACCACCTGGAGAACTACCTACTATCCCCACAGGAAATCTCAATTCAGAGATCCAGAAGAAGCTCTTCAAAAATGAAAACTCAAACAATGAGAGGTTCACCTAAAACCCACAACTCCCCTTAAAAGGATGCCATGGATAGTGGTCAAGATGAAAACCTTGAAAATATTATCAATGATCTGATTACTAAAAGGAACAATGAACTAAAAGAAGATATAATGAAGGGCCTAAGTGAGAAAACTCAAGAGATGAAAAACTTTATTATCAAAGAAATAAATATTCTCAAAAAGGAAGTAACAGAGCTAAACTCTGAAGTCAATGAAATGAGAGGAATCATGGAAGAATTTAATAATAGACTAACTTCTATAGAAAACAGAACCTCA